>JAGKTI010015047.1:1160-20939 GCA_018397915.1 Birgus latro | reverse complement strand
TATAAGAGCATATTCGTTCTAGATGGCGACTGAAATAATTCCAATAAGTAATACGTGGTACTTTAGGAATTATCTGGGGAAAATGTAAGCGCTGTCACGTTTATCCACTCTGCTGAATTCCACTAACCAACCAGCGACAGGGAAAGTTCAGCCGTTTCCTCACTTCACCCTAAGGGAGGTGCATCTCCGCCACGTCTCGGTAATCTCAATTTATAGTACCAGGCTTTAATATCCGTTCTCTCTTATCAGCCGTTTTCTTTCCCCCCCCCCTTTTGTACTACACGATGTATAGTATAAAAGGAAAAAAAAGTGTATGACCTTTTGAAAAAAAAATATGATTGAAACTACATGACAAAAAACTATGAAAATAAAACATAGCATACGTTTTATTTTCAGTCTTCTGTGAGTTTTTTATTGGGCATATATTTTACTCTCATTCACAACGATGATCCTTTTCAGTCAATTGTAGCGCTAGGTTTTTATTATATAATTATTCTGTGCTCATACTTTAGCCATGTACAAATCGGCACTCTTTCAACCACTACCCTAAAGCTATAACACAATATCGCCACTAAAGAATAGTACTAACCACAAAGAAATGTATTGGAAAATATGATGAGCCGTAGTAGTCTATTAATAATGCCATTAAGAAAACAGAAATAACAAACAGTTATTATAATGCCGCAACATGAAATGAATGAACTTCAGCTGTAGATACAAACTCACTGCATTTTTCTCTTTATTCAGTAGCAAGAAAAAGGCGTGCAAGATTGCAGTCTTGTTTCATTAAGCATTCAGCACACTAAAAAGCAAGCATTAGTTTAAATAATAGTGCAAGATAACGCAACAGCCGCAGTTTCACATATATATGCAAAATATAAAATACGCTAAATGATATTTCAGTGTGCAAGAAATTGGGATTTCCGCGCCAGAATGGCAACGCTGCCACTTACACACCACAGAGTACTCGAACCTAGGATTCATTTTCAAAGCGGTTTCGGGTACTTTTGTAACACTTTTTAGATTGCGATTCTGCACATTACACGACAGCATCCTCGTTTATGATTTCTATGAGAAGCATGTTGGTACTTAACTCTCTAAGTACCATAAAGAACTGATAATTATAAACAAAAAATGCTTAGTAAGTGGTGATACAAAGCCGATGCCACTATGAATACTAACCTAAGGCTCAGCAGATCAGGGATACCAACCTGACACGTTACTTACGTTAGGAGTTTGTTTTCAGATCTCTCGTCTGGTGTGTCAAATTTTATTATGCTAAAAGAGTGCCGATAATTATTTCAGTGGGTGTATAGAATATGTTGGTCAACACTTTTTGTTACTGAAACAATGAAAAGGTTCAACAAAGGGGGAAGTTCAGAAGCTAGTCTTGTGGGCTAATGAAATGGGGGCTCCAACTCTCCCTGTCGCCAGTTTTCCAACCACTTTGTTAATACCGCCCTATTTGTCTAGTGCTACAGCCTATTTCCTATTCCAATGATTTATGCTGTCTTCACAATTTTATTACAACCCCCTAAAATATGCAACCCACTAGAAACTGGCAATATGAAAAAATAAGTAAACATGAAGAAGCACCAAGGAACTGCAATGCCCTTAATCACCAACAGGTCTCCAGGACAAATATTCAAATATGACTTTGCAGTTTGATCTTGACACACACACCACAAAGCCAGAAGAAGGCAGGGCATGTGTGCTGGACATTCTCCAGGCCCTGTCTTCCCCCCCTTTACAATGATATAAACTGACTGGACTCAATTAAGGCCCAGTTCCCACCTTTTGGAGGGAAATATCTTAAACTAAGTAACTAACTTGATCTTGACCTTCGACAGATTACTCTCAAAATCGAATTATCTAATATTTGCCTTAATGTTAATCCTTCAGTCTCTTGTTTAAATAAAATCGGCACTGAGCTGAATGTCTCCAATGATCTTGACCATTGACATTTCCCAGTGATCTTGACCTTTGACCGATTGTTCTCAAACTCGAGTCTTTGTCCATTTAACCTTAACCCTTCCACAAAGTTTAGTCTACAACAGAAAAAAAACTGTTGAAACTGACCATGACCTATTGGGCTAGATAACAGGAAGTAAACTTCCTGGGTGATCATCAACAAATTTTACACCTCGCCCTTTGACTGTTTTCACAACTAAATTCCATTGTTCTGGTCTGACCCTTGACCTTTCCACCAAGTTTTGTTCAAATTAGGTTGAAACTGTTGGACCTGACCTTGGCTTGTAACCTTGATCTTTGACCTTTTCTTGTAACTTTGACCTTTGACAGTGCTCAAAATCGAATTCTTTTATTCCTACTTTATCTTCAGCTCTTCCACCGAGTTTGGACTAAGATGGATAAAACCTTTTAAAGTTTACCATGCCCTATAACTTTGACCTTTAGCTTACTGTCCTCGAAAACACTGGGTTTACTCGATGGCTGCTCATTCTTTTCATCATGTGTGGATGCACTCAGACAATAAATTTTAACTATTTTGCTAACATAGGTTGAACTTTGATCTTGCCTTATTACCTTGACCTTCAATGAATTATTTTCCAAACTGAATCACTTCATTCTTGCCCTTCCCCAAAACCGTTTTCAAAAGTTCGTAAAAAGCAAAAGTCGATTTTGCGAGGTCACCATTTGACCTATATCTGAAACCTGTGGCCTTGACCTTGGACTTCTTGTCTAAAAAGCAATAGGTTTTTTCACGGGTCACTCCTTAACCCTTCCAGTAAGTTTGGCTGAGATCGGACGAGAGGGGGTTGATTTGATTTGATTAATTTATTACGCCCGAAGGCGACAAACCTATTACAGTGCCATGTGGGCATATGTGAGGTGAGTACAAGGAAACTCGTGCCACGCAGGACACGCTGTCTAGCTAAAACAAATTAACACCCACCAAAGTGTGGATGACGCATGAGAATAACATCCAGATTATCATCATCCAATAAATGTTTACAAGTGTCCACTAATGTGAGTCCGTGTGGTATTAAATCAGAGACAAGTGGACATTGCAGGCAATAGTGGTCAAGGGTGTTGGCACTGGGTGCGTCACACAGCTTACAGGAGGAGAAACGAGGTGCGTTGTCCACCCCAGCCACTTGCCACACAGGTCGGTATCCCAGTCTGAGGCGGGCACACACCACGTTATGTCGACGAACCATAAGACCACTACGACGATATCTATGGGGCCGATGTAGAAAGTGGTCATAATGTTGGATAGACACACTGTGAGTCCTCTCAGCATTTCTACGGTGGAGAATAGGGGAGCGGGCTGCTCTACGTATTATCTGCTTGTAGCAAATGGGGAAGACATTAGTAGCATCCACAGCAGGCAGATCCAGTCCGCAGGCAGTCCTTGCAATGAGGTCAGCAGTGTTGTTAGCTGCAAGACCAATATGAGAAGGAATCCACAGAAAGTGCACCACCAGCGAACGATCGCGGGCAGTGGCTAATTGACGGAGTATCTGCATAACTATGTGTTGATATGCAGGCCTGGGAGAGGAGAGGGCATGGAGGGCCGACTGTGAGTCACAGATGATCAAGCCGCTGTTGTTCGTCCGTACTAATAAAGTAACTGCATCGCGGAGCCCATGTAGTTCGCAATATGTAGAGCTCAATGAGGTTGGCAGTCGACGGCCCAACCAGCCCCCTTGAGGTGGATCCAGACTTGGGGAAAACACTGCACAACCAGCACTTCCATCCTCCTGTAGGGAGCCATCAGTGTAGATATGGTGGGCCGAAGGGAGGAAAGATGACAGCCTGGCGATAGTCTCCAAAGCTAGCTGTTTCTGAAGCTGAGGCAGGTCAGTCTTGGAGGCCGGAGTGTATGAGACAACAGGAACAGGGGTCTGCCAAGGTGGAATGCCACAGTCCACCTCCTCAGTAAGCACTGGTATGTTGATGTTTAGCTGTCGGACATATGAGCAAACAGTATTAACTAGAGTGCGGCCACCACTGCGAAGCAAAGGTCTTGGTGCAGTGGGATCAAGGGAGGGCCGAATGATGTGAGAGTAGTGGGGAGAAAGGTGAGGATAATGCAGGCACTTAACGCTGAAGTACGTCACCATGGAGTATATTCTCTCAACAAGTGGTGGTAGGTTGAGTTCAAGTTGCATGTTGACAATTCTGGTTGAGCCAGGGCAGCCCAGGATAAGTCTCATTACTGCGTTTTGGAACTTCTCAAGAGGTTGTAAGGCTGTTCTGGAAAGTTGACAAAGTGCCGGGGAGAGATAATCAACAACTGATCGAATGAACGCTATGTATATAGATCGTGCTACAGGAATAGACACCCCGGCAGCATAATTAGTAAGCCACTTGAGAGGTTTTAGGCGCTGCTGTAGCCGGGTTAGCAGATCCTGAACAATCGGATGTACACGTTGTCTTGCAGGAATGGAGGGAGAAATCCGTACCGGTGCCCCAAGATAAAGGTACTGCGTGCATAGAGGAATAACACAATCTCCGACAGAGAATACAGGTAGTGTTCTTGCTGGACGGGAAGTGAAGATTCTACTCTTTTCTGGTGAGATAATAAGTCCACATTTGGAAGACGCCTCGTGAAACCAGTGAAGGAAACGCTGCAGATCTTGTGAGGAATTTGAGTGAATGCAGATGTCATCAGCATAGCAAGTAATTGTGATTCCAGGAAAGTCAGGAAGGAGGGTGAGTAGGCGATGCACAAGGATGTTAAATAAAAAAGGACTAAGGACACCACCTTGTGGAGTGCCAAGCCCAAAAACCTTAGCAGTGCTGTATGCACCCTTAAAAAGAACCCGAGAGGATCTGTTGGTTAGGTAACCACGTATCCATCGCAGCAGGTTTCCCTTAACTCCAAAATCCACCAGCTGGTCGAGGATGATGTCTCTGTTGGCTACATCAAAGGCACTCTTTAAATCAATGAAGGCCACTACACTGGTGGGGGACAGGAGGGTATATAGCTCCATGAGACAGTGATGTGTCCCTCGCTGCGGTAAAAAACCGTACAGTCGGGGCGACAGCTTGCCCTGCATCCTAAACATGAGTCTTGTGAGGAGGATGCGTTCTAATACTTTACTGAAGCAGGAGGTGAGGGAAACAGGTCGGAATTTATCAGTACCAGGTTTAGGAATAGGCACGATTGTACTGTGGGTCCAGGCTTGTGGCACATATCCCAGACGGACGCAAAGGTTGAAAAGCTGGAGAAGGGGATTGCCAGGAACTTTCAGGAGGACACGGAGGACAGAAAAAGTGATCCCATCATCACCTGGAGCCGTTACCCTACCCCTGGCGAGGGCCCGTCGCAATTCATCATCAGTTATAGCCACACCATCCTCATCGTCTGTCCTCAGTAAAGCGGCGGTGAGACGGAGTGCACGAACGTTTTTCTTGGTGGAGAGTGCGTCCTGTATGTGTGCAGGAAGGGTGCAAGTCCGCGACTGTGCAGACCAGGCGTCTACAAGATCCTGTGCGTACTGTGCTGGACTGTGGTGGAGGACACTAGGGGGCTTCTTCTTAACAACCTTGTTGATAAGGCGCCACATGGAACCAACAGTCGTTTGATGGCTGATGCCATCTGTAAGTTTCTGCCAAGATTCAGCATAAACGTAGTGCTGGAGAGCAACTAGATCATCCCTCGACAATCGATACCGATGGAGACTCTCGGGGGAAGGTTATCTTTGAAAGGCAAGTCCGTCTTCCACTGCCTTCCTCTCTGCCTGAGTGATACGATTATCCAGTGTCCAGGTGTGGGCATCATGATGGCGTGTAATGTGCGGCCTGCTGACATAATGGGTGTAGAAGTCATGTGTGGAGCTGACAAGTGATGAATACAACTTTTCGGGACACTGAAGGTTGAACGTGGGAAGAAGGTTGGTTATATAGGAGACGTATGTAGGGCAGTACTTGGGTGGGATTGCAATGCAAGTACGTCTGTGTACAGGAGAAGGTGCAGCAGGGAGGGAATAATGAAGGCTGAGAGCAATATGATCAGAGAAGAGAGCAGGGATTGATGAACACCTGACTTGGGACGCCACGAGGCCGGATGTAAGGATGTGATCTAGTGTGCCTCCTCGAGAGTGTGTGGCCCCACCGATGTCCCAGCGGGTGAGCTGATTATGACGAATATACTCAAGAAGTTTAGTCCCATTACGGTTAACAGTGGCAGAAAGGTCCCCCAAAGCAGGTGTTGGGCATTATAATCCCCCGTGTATATCATGCCACGGATGGTGGGAGCTGGAAGAGCAGCTGTATGCAACCTGCCTGGCGCAGAATACACATTGCATACCCGAACTGTGCCGCTTCCAATGGTGACCTCAAGAAGCTGGAAGGTTGTCTCGTCATTTACAGAGCTTTGGAGGAAACGGTGCTGGATGGAGGAGTGAACATACGTGACAAGTCCATTCCTGACTCGATGGACATAAGAAATATGACCACTGAGAGTGGGTGCCTCTATCTCGAGATGCGCACGACCAACAAAGGATTCCTGAATGAAAATGATATCTGGGTGGCGACTGTATACATATCCTTTGAGCGCAGTAAGTTTAGACAGGTTCGTAACACCACAGGCATTTCAAGAGATGACATGCAGTTGTGCCATGTTACCGAACTTTGCCATTACGTTTGCGGAGGCCAAATGAGGGAGTGGTGGTGGCATGAGAAGTGCTATGCGGTGTGCCACGAGGGGAAGACTCCCTAGGGGGAGCAGTCAGTCGTCCAATGGAAGTGACAGTGGAGTCCAGCTTTTCCGTAAGGGTGGTGACAGTCGTAATGATGACTTGTGATTCAACCAGTGAATTTAATGTTGTCTCTAGTGTGGCTTGCTTGCTAACCAAGTCATCAATGCGGGCTTCTATTGCATTGAAACGTGTCATGAATAAGGTAATCCGAGTCCTGAGAGTGGCAACAGCATCACGAAGTTCGGCGACTGCAGCTGAATCCAAACCGACAGCGGAGGCAGGAGGAGCAGCAGTGCGGAGGGTGGTGGCGGTGATGCTAGTGGAGCCCCATCCTTGGCAACGGGGGCAGAGGTAGCCCGACGTCTAGTGCAGCCGTGCCACACGTTAACTCCTTCCTGATGACATCGGGGACATTTCCAGTGCAAGGTATCTGGAGGTGGTGGGTTGGGTTGCATCGAGGTCGTATCAGAAGCAGGTGGAGGGGGTCGGTAAGGACACGTCCGAGAGTCGTGTAGGCCAGAGCATCATGCACACATTTCTGGTGCAGAACAGTACCGGGAGATGTGACCAATGCCCCAGCATCGAAAGCACCACGGTTGCTCGTCCTTCATCTTGCGAAACTCACAAGGTGGGAGGCAGGGAAGGAAGCTGAAGGTGACAGTTGGTGGTGGTGGGTGAGGAAGGCTCCAGGTGACTACCAGCCGGTTGATAGGAGTGCCATTCTGGTAGAAACGTCGGGCTGAGTAGATACCTGGCAGCTCCTTGGCCAAGTTGGGATCAGTACAGACAGGATAACGTGTAAGGAGGTAAATAGGAAACTTGCGGGGCCTCTCAGGTGAGTCTTGAATTTCCAAAGAAAGGGCTAGGAACTCTCCTTTATTTACGCTATCTATGATGTCCTTGTGACGTCTGGAGATGTAAACAAAACGGGAAGTGATTGCAGACATCTTAACCTCCGCTTGGGTGCGGTCAAGGTGAAAAGCACGGTTTACTTCAGACAACCATCGAAGTTTGATGTCCACCGTTGGGTTGTCTTTGAATAAAAGCTTGATGTAGTCAGCCCTGGGAGCGAATGCTGGAGGAGTAGAGGCAGGAAGCATTGGTTAAACTTGGGGGGAATGAACAAGCTGCAGGGGACGAGGAGTGTTTGATCCAATGCTAGTTTCTCCCTGCAGAGGACGAGAAGTCTCTTGCCGCTTGGAGGATTTGGCAGCAGGGGATGAAGGCTCACTGTTGCTATCCGAGGTGTTATGTACAGGACGCTTGGCAGAGGAAGATGCCTGGCCGATTGGGTGAGATGCGGCAGGTACAGATAGTGCTGGTTCAGTAGCTACTTCCCCAGCTAACGAGACATTGCTGCTGCTTTGTGGTAGCTGTGGCCAATCACTCTGAGACATCTCATCCTCGTCACTCAGCGCCAGATCAGCTTCAATGTCCTCTAGAGTGCCAGGGCCGGAATACTCCACACTGATGCTGCACACCTAAGCAGGTAGCAGGGTGAGAGTGGCGTCAGCTTCACAAGCACGACAGTATAGACCAATGGTAGCAGGGGAAGTCCATGACGTCACACAGGTCGTACTGCTCATGCGCAGAAACGAGAAAACCCGACCGGGGGGGCACCGGCTGCCGCACTGAATTTTCCCCCCAAACTACAGGCGAAGTCCAAACACCCAAAAAACACAACCACTGGTGAAGTGAGCACTGGACCTTTATGTTGCTCCCTGCAACGACAGAAGGGTGTTGGAAGGCAAAAACAGCGGAAAAAGCAGGAATATGAGCCGCACACAGCAATGATTTGTTGATATCCGGGCCTTTGGTGGCAAAATCCAAGTCGACGAAAGGGGGGGGGAGGGGTTGCGTGGGCGCACCACCCGAAACTTAACACCTGTCACCTGCTTCGCAAATCGCGTGTGTACTATGAACACGTACAGCTGGCCGCACTCTCGCGTTACCTGAACTTCACCCGAACTCTGCGATGTGACACCGCTGTATTTGGATCTTTGGACACGTAATTTTATAAGCTTGTCAAATATGCCTACGTTGTAGCTGCACTTTATGGATACCTAATAGAGTACCTTCATAGGTGACAGCATGGTGTCGAAATGCTACTTCCTGTTACTTCTACCAGGAATACCATATATATGACATGCTGTGGCAGTATATTCTTGGTCGGCAAGTTCTGTGCGCCATCCTAATGGTGTAATGAAACAGCAGGAAATCTTTACCTGGTTATTCTCCATTTTTAGTTTATTCCTGCATAGTGATGTGTGACTCTTACATTGGTGGAGATTTATTTGTTCGTTTCTTATATAACGTAATCCATACGACAGTTGCTGGTGAACCTTCTCGAAACCTTTTGCGAGGCTACCCAGAGTGGCTGAGCCCGCCCCTCCCTCCTCCTCCTTCCGTTCCCTCCAATTCACCTCTAGTCATACCTCCTTACCAAACTAGACACCCGATATAGGGTGCAGTTATATCCTAATATTTATCACAATCCAACTGATACATATACGCTGGAGGAAAATTCCCAGACTCACTATCTGTGCCAGGACACTATTGCGAGGTCCCAGCTCTTGATACTGCTACTTGTCCAAAGATCCAAACAAATACAGCTGTGCCACATCGCTGAGAATGGGTGAAGTGCAGGGAACGCGGGAGTCGGCCAGCTGTACTATTGGCCACAAGAATTCTTACACACCTCAGATTTGCCCCTCCTTGATTTCATCTGGTAACACTGACTCCATGTCCAGATGTACGATATCTTATGTTCCCCACCTTCTATTGCCCTCTCATGGTTCTGGCTACTTATCTTTTGACGGTAATCTGTGAAAATTGTTATTAATCCCCCCATTTAGCCAAAGTTTGATATTACTTTTATGTGAGTAGGAAACTGGACTTTCCTTCCCCTCCTATCCCCCTCCCTCCCTCCCTCTTCCCCTCTCTCTTGCTCCCTCCCTCCCTCACTCTTCCCCTCTCCCCTGCTCCCTCCCTCCCTCACTCTTCCCCTCCCCTGCTCCCTCCCTCCCTCCCTTCCATATCTTCCCCCTCCCTCTCTCTCGTTCCCCCTCCCTCGCTCCCCTTATTCTCTCTTCTCATCCCCCCTTCTCCTTGTCTGTCTGTCTGTTTAGCTCATATGCTATGGCTATCAAATACACAGGTGGCAGTGCTACTTTTCTTGCTACAAGTATTTTTCGCACTCTTACAAAGTTTCTTTTTTTCCTTCTATATTTTAAGGTCGTTTCATGGCGAACTCTCAGTACTATTCCTCCAATAATCTTCCATATATTTTCGTATAAAGATGTAGTGGAGTATTATCTACACATCTGTGTATAGGATATGGAGATTAAGGTAATAAGGGTGTGATTATTTTATTAATGGAGTAAAATTTACCATAAATATTATAGAAATATTACTAGATAAATGAATTGGTAACAGCCCTCTAGCATAAGGAGAAGGTGTTTCTACATAACCTAATAACCAAATGTGTTTTATCAAAACCTATAAATTACCGCACAGTTTGTGCAGAGAAAGGTTTGTAATGGATCGTTCCTCCCCCCAATTAGCGATAACCCCCAGCAGCCTGTCCGAGATAGAGGTAACAGGTCTGTATAACTACAGTTCTTTAATTTCTTCTGAATAGTTCCCACTCGGCCGTCTTGCGTTGTTGGTGTTGGAGTGTTCTATTCGGCGCTGGGACCCACAAATAACCAATACTACCCAAGCAGTCCTCGCTGGGCTTCAGGTGGTCCACCAGTTTTTTTTTTTTTTTTTATGTGTCCGACTCTGGGCATAGGCTTTACAGCCTGCTATCAAGGCCCAGCCGTCCTCCTACATACCATACACCTCTACATGTCACCACTTCGGCGCTAACACCCACCGTCCATATTGAATATGTACATGCTAGGGCTGTCTCATACAGGACTGGTGTATTGGTATTAGCGGGGTTATTTTTACATGTCGGCGGGTCTTCTGGTAGATCAGTAAAGCCTGATTTAATGAAATTCAAATCCTTAAACTGTTCCCTGCCTCAGCGAGGATTCGAACCTGGGTCCTTCGGGACTGCAAGCCAACTCTCTACCGATCGAGCTACCGCCTAAGTAAGCTTGAAGTATATACTGTATATGCAGGGAGTATGAGATGGCGGACATTAGGATACCGTACATCTGGAGATGTAGTCAGTGTTACCAGATGAAATCTGGGAGCGACAGATCTGAGGTGTGTAAGAATACTTGTGGCCAATAGTACGTGTGTCATTACCGCATTAGGTGAGGAAGCAGACAGTGTAGCTAAGGAGGTAAACAGTTAGACAGGAAAGGAGGTAGGGAGGTAGGTTGGCAGTTTGGTAGAGAGGTCGGTATAGGTAGGTACAGTCGGCCTAAGAAGTGACGGCGGAGTATCCAGAAGTTATCGGTCAGCGATGACGCACATCCCCCTCCTTATATCTTTACAAGGTGAAACCTATTATGTAAAAATGTTACAAAAACAATAAGTAAACGTCAAAATACCAGTATATTTCAAAATTGCAGGAAGCAGTGCATTTGTTACGATAATAGGAAATCCTAAGCGGAACTAATTGAATTGTCAAAACTATCGCTCGGGGACAGTCAGGAATAATTTGCGGAGTTCATATCAAGTTTGGTAACATGCAATAATTTTTAGTAGCAAGACCGAAAAGAAGAGACTCAATAAATAAATAAAATCAGCCATTATTATTTATAAAATAATTTCGCTTTCAATACTTGGGAATAATTTAAAGCAGAGTATTTCCGTTTCTGTTTTCTTCATGGTCCGACAGAAAGCGGGAAGTCGGCGTAAGTAAGTAGGCCTATTTTAAATGGTTCGATCAACTAGCACGAAAGGAGACTACTCTTAGTGATATGCAGTTATTACTGTGCATTTGGCGAGTTTTCCATTAAGAAAAATCTCTGGAAGAGTTAATATACGCCAGTGAATGATATATAAAGAAAGAACCTCTGAAATTTGCCGAGTCGGGGCTCCTTGGAAAATATCAACTTGTTTTCTTCCTCTTTATTGCCTAATGTAAGCGAAAAGGGTAAAATCTGTCATACCTCCTTACAACTGTAAATAAGTTTGCATCACTGGAAATAAAGTAGCTAATTATAATTATAAGCGAGGAGAAGACAAGGAGTAAAAGCAGAATGGTCTTGCTGCTACAGCAGGTAGGGTAGTACTCATTACTACGAATAGTTTCATTGTTGTGGCATCCTTATTGTTGCTATATCTTCACCATAGCATTTGAAAATAAAGTAGTGTATTGCAGTCACAAGAATTTTCCTTAACTGGTCTTCGAAACTAGAGCATTTGTATTTGAAGTCGTGGGAAGCAAATATATCAGGAACGCCGAGCGCGGGGTAATACATTACACATTCATTCAAATCGGGAAAGGTATCTGTGTTAACTTCTAATATATCGCTACCTCGTGTTATTCATTTTACATAATTTTTAGCGTGATATAATATTTATTTTATCTGATATGACGTGATGAGAGCACAGAATTTTTATATTCACCAAGTTTTAATTGAACGTATGGCAGTGCAGAATGATCGAACCAATCTGAAACTCTGCCATCACTTCTTGGGGCGACTGTACACAGGCAAGGAATTCAGTAGGCTGAGAGGTAGGTAGAGATGTAAATAGGCAGGAAGGTAGGGAGGCAGGTAGGAGTCGGGTGCGAACGTTGGTAGGTACGTAGATTGAATCAAACGTAAACAGAGAAGTAGGTAGGGAAGTAGTCAGAGAGGCAAGAAACAAGGTAGGTATGCATGCTCAGTAGGTAGGAATGTAGATACAGCTGGCAGGTACGAAGGCAGGCTTAGAGGTAAGGTAGTTAGGAAGGTCAGTAGCTTGGTAGGTAGAAAAGTTAGGTAAACACACACACACACACACACACACACACACACACACACACACACACACACACACAGAGCGCTCGCTGGCTCAGTGGTAACGTTCTCGCTTGCCATCTGGTAGACGGGAGTTCGCGCCTCGCTCAGGTTGCGAAAAGTTTCACTGACGAAGTGGGTGGTTACTGTCCCCCTTGAGCATTGGGATGGGTGTGTGCGTGTGTGCAGGTCACAGCCTTGCCCATAGATCGGACTATATGAGCTCTCAGCTCCCTGCCGGGAGGGTAAAAACTGACGATCACGAGCAGCAAGTGATCTTGACCGACCCGGTGAATTACACACACACAGCGGATGCATGCGCGACTGATACACTCGTGGCAGTGAGCGGTTCTTATACTATATAAGTATGGTAATAATAATGATGATGATGATATCCCAGTCAATATCTCGTACATAAGAATGTTTGTAGCATATGCTGATGTACTCGCGTGACAGTCAGCAGCTCGTACAAAAGGATGCTGATGTGCTTATGTGCCCATCAGTAGCTCGTGCAAGAGGATACCAGTAATATTATGTTGATATAATCATGTGCCAGTCGACAGCTCGAACTTAAGGATGCTAGTAATAAATGATATACTTACATGCCCATCCGTAGCTCGTACATAAAAATGCCAGTAATATATGCCGATATGCTCATGTACCAGTCAGCAATTCGTACATAAAGATGCCAGTAATATATGTTGATATACACACGTGCCGCTCGGCTGCTTGTACATAAAAATGCCAAAAATGATTACTGACATACTTGGCAGTCAACAACTCGTACATGAAAATGCCCGTAATATATGCTGATCTACTCACGTGCCAGTCAGCAGCTCGTACATTAGGATGCCAATAGACCAGTAATCAACAGCCTTGTCATGCCCTTTGTTGAGGATGATCTCAGGTGCAACATATTCAGGTGTCCCACAGAAGGTCCACGTCTTGCTGCTCGGACCAACCTTCTTACTGAACCCAAAGTCAACCTGTCAAGCCAGCGTTACGTTCGTTACTAACAGAGAAGCATAAAACTTACACAAAGTTAAACCAAGACACATTCGTTCAACAGGGGAGGATAAAACTTATCTAAAGTTAAGATAACGATGCATCTTTCAGTGACAAAGGTGGATACCACTCATTCCTGGTTATGCCAACAATGATTTCGTTCGTAACAGTGGAGATTAAATTCATCCAACAGTTAACCTGGCGAGCCTACAACGTATTCTTTAGTAACAGTGGAGGGCAAAACTCATCGATGCTTTCGTTAGTATAAGAGTACAAAGTTCAAAGTTAGCCACACTTAACATTAATCTTGGCTACAGAATGTATGATAGCAGTCTTATCTAGATCCAAATATACTACAAAACCTTTGAAATTACTATCATCCTCAGAGTAGCAAACTGTCTGCTGTATTGTACACTCAAAAAACATCGGGCACTCAATGTTGATTATATGTTGGCTGCATTAATCATTATTCACATGTAGTTATGATTATTCCTGAAGGGACGAATCAGTAAATGCACTTCATCTGACTTATGCAATAGTGCAAACCACATGTACTGACGAAATTACTGATGAATATTGATAAACATATTCAATAACAGTGTTGAGTAATAAACTAACCAACTTTGCATAACCAGTTGAGTCGAGAAGGAGGTTCTCTGGCTTGAGGTCACGGTAGATGATATTGTTGCTGTGCAGGAACTCCAGCGCCTCCACCACACAGCCGGTGTAGAAACGTGAGGTGAGGTCAGGGAACCAACCACGGTCCCTTAGCAGAGTCCATACTTCTCCGCCTAGGCACGCCTCCATCATCATGTACACGTACTTGTTGTCACGGAAAGTTTTGTACAGTCTGGAGAAGGAGAGTGGAGGTATCATACTGGGTTACGTGTCGGGATACAAGAGATCGGTTGTGTAATAAGACCGAAATTATTTTGCTAAAGCTGTAACTTCTCAACACACCATACAAATATTAAACTTTGCATTTTCATTTATTTCTTCAGTAACCCTTGTGCCATCATAGCGAGTGCAATGTGCTGCCCTCCTAGTACCTGCACTAAATAGAAAGTAATTTTCTTCGCTGATGCACCTTCTAGTTGTCCCAATCTGACAGTTTAGGTAAAAGGTTCGTCTTTCCATAACTGTCCTCTTTTCAATCACTCACTCATATACCATATCAAATACCACACTTCCATCAGTCCCTTATCACATCTCATTCATATTCTCAAATATTCCATCTCATTCCAATCACACTTGCAGCAGTTTTATGTCACGTATATGTGGTAAATAGGGTCGCCCACCTTCAGGCGACTCTACACTTAGTGACAAGTCAAATGGTTTCCAATGACCCAATAAACCATTTACCACGCTGGATGGTAACACTATAACCAGATGTATGCCTGGTGGTTTACTGGGTTAAAGCCATCCATCCAGTTGGTGCTTGTATGGGTTTCTATTTTTTGAGGGGGGAGGTCACATAATGCACTTAATGGCCGCATGGTTGATAATCTCGCCTTAAATATCGGAAGCGGGCAGTCCTGCCTTAATCTCCGAAATTCCTGGTGGGACAATGTACAAGTAAATAAATGGAAATAAAAACAAAGTGATAGAATGATACACTGAGTGTCCCGCGAGATTTTTTAAGTGCAAGAAATCGGGAAAATTTTGTGAAGCTGATTTTGAACACAAAATCCTATATCAAATGAGGTACAATTCTTCACAATACAGAGATTCAGTTACTGATGAACTTGGGAGAAACTGAGGAAGACTATTTTTCTCCTATACGGCCATCAGTACCTGTGTTCCGTAATAGATCAGAACTGGGCTCATACTGATATAACATTTTACTCACAATTAGCCCTAAAATCATCTAGTGAAGTTTTTCGGAAAACTCTCGGGACACCACATGCAAGTAATAGATTTCTCAAATTCTCATTCTGACGCTTCCTTCACATAGATTTAAGTATGAGTAATGACCTGGCAATGAAGGGGTTGCGGACGGCCATCATGATGCGTTTTTCAGAGTAGATGTGTTCTTGCTGCTGGGTCTCCACAATGTGCTGCTTTTTAAGGCACTTGAGGGCAAAGGTGAGGGACTTGTCATGGGCGTACTGCACCAGCTCTACTCGCCCAAACCCGCCCACTCCAAGCGTTGCCAATACATCCAGGTCATCCAGCCGAATGTACGCGTACTCTGAAGGAGGTGGGAGAAGGGTAGCGGCCCAACTATAATATGGCTTCACAGTGTTTATATGGTGTCATTATGACCATCTCTAATATAATTTCAGAGTTCAAGTGGTGTGAGAGGCACCAGCAATAATAAGGCTTCACACTGTGTAAATGGAGATATTGCAACCAGTTTTAATATAGTTTCACACTGTGTATGTCATATAAAACGTACCAGCTCTAATGTGACATTTCAGTATGTATGTGGTGTCAGTGGTGCTGGTGTGCGGAGTATATCAGTCATTAAATTGACACTCTTAAGATCACATTTACGAAGCCTGCAGGCAAAATGCACTTCAAGTGAAGCAAATACAAGTGAAACAGTTGTATTTGTCTTATGGTCTAACACATATTATTTTAAATACCACAGCAACTTTGTGAATCATGAGCTATTATATGTGATTACACTGCCCACAGTGTAATGCCATCGCTCATCCCACAACACATTTTCTCGCCTTATTCTCAGTTCTACAAAGGATCTCATGAACCATCCACTCAAACGGCTGGATTTCTGAAGTCCAATGGGTTTACATGTATACGTGTGTTGGTAAGCATACATGTTGTTGGTGAGTATACATGTTGTTGATGAGTATACGTGTTGTTGATGACTATATCGGTTGGTGAGTATACGTGGTTTGTTTCGAAAGTCAGCAAGTTGGCTTAGTTTAGACATTAGGAAAAACCACTATGCATTTAACGTGTAAAGTGACAAATTAAAACTGTGGAATTGTGAGTGCTAAGGCAATGTATGTAAAGGAAGTGGATGCAGAAGCGTTAGGCAAGGACTCAGTCTCTGTTACAGTGGTAGGAACTAATAATGTAGCTTCAAGCAGGTCAGAGGAGATACTTAGGAATTAAATTGACCTTATTAGAAAGTTCTAGGAAAAACACAGGTAGTAAGTTACTAGTGGTCTGTTACCAAGATATGACATTGGTTCTGTGATCCTTAGCAGAATGATAGGAGTCAGTAGTATGCGAGAAGACCTTTGTAGAAGGGAGGGTGTGATGACTCGTGTTTGGGACAATTTTAGTCATTATATGAGCTTGTATGGTAAAGGTGGCCCTCACCTCAATAGGATAGGAAAAGCTAGGTTAGGTAGGTTTTAGAAAAGCTAGGTTAGGTAGGTTTTAGAAAAGCTAGGTTAGGTAGGTTTTTAGAAGACAGATTTAGACAAGATTTAGGTTGTAATAAAGTGAAAAGAGGAACAACTAATGGTATTGCTGTTATTAATTCAATCCCCAAGGACAACTGAGGTAGGCTAAGTGAAGTGAGATCAGATCACTAGACGCGTCGAGTAGATCTGACCTCACCCCAAGAACTGGAAGACAATCAGGGAATTCCTGGGGAGGGAGGGAGCATCATATCAGTGGTCACTAGGAGTGCTGGAGTTTATATTACCAACATCAATTGGATTGAGTTTCGGCAGGTAAATAACGTCAAAGAAATGTGGAAAAGAATCAATAATCAACTAGTGTCTACAGAAAGAAAAATAGATACCAAGAATTACTCAAAAAATTAATCACGCTACTCATTCAGCCTGGATGTCAAGGAATATTGAAAAAAAAAATGTCAGTCGCAAGATAAAAGCAGAGAAAATATATACTTACAAGAAATCACAGTGACAGTACCGAATAATTTATATCACAATGACAATGCACAAAAATTAATCGGAAAACTAAACGGTATGTCAAGTGTCCCAACCTCCCATCAGTGATGAAAGACATCGCAGTTACTCAACTGTCACTTAGTGACCACTAGAGCATTAACTTTTACATGTTACAATGGCCACCACCACCTCCACCACCAGCACAACAACAAGGTCTTACCTGCTACCGAATCCACATTGTGAGGACCACTGGTGGGTCGGGTGACGCCACGGGACTCATCACCGTAGTCCTTGTCACGTAGCTCAGACAGGTCACCGATCAACTGGATGAACGACCTGCAAAGCATACCATTTACTTTCTACATCAAACAACTCGTTTTTCGTGTCATCTTTAATCTTTTCCATACGGGACAGATTGCCAAAGTAGAACATTAATGTCTAGATATAGCAAGAATAAAGTACAATTTTTTGTACTTAAAGGGTTCAGTTTTTACTGCAGCAGTTACACACACACACACACACACACACACACACACACACACACACACACAGTCATCATCCGAGTAATCACTCCATCTCATTAATAGTACACCCTGAAGTTCTGTCAAGGGCTGAGGGGTCGGGGAGCAACTGACGGGCTTCACTGTGAACATTACCCCAATACTCATGTAATTACTTAAGCATATCGGGTGCTCTCAGTCGACAGGAATGTGTAGTACGTATTCAGTGGAAACATCAGTCTCACACAGAAATTGTTGATGAGGTACACATATAAATCATGTAAGACAGTTGATGGATAAAGGCTGATGTAGACTGAAAATGATAAATCCCTGATATAATTGCTTCTAAAGTAGTTGCAACAGCCACCGGTATGCATGAACTTTTTTGCAGCACACACTGGGGGGGTCCAGAAATATGGGCAGGGCAAAATATTACATACTCGCACATAAATGCACAAACAGAAATAAACAAACAAAAGTATTAGTCATCCGTGTAACTAGGTAAGGCACAGTGGGGCAGAGAAGAACATGTGACAACCACCTGCACTGGGAAGGACTGTCAGCCAGAAAGGTGTAAATGTTTATTTTTCCCCTTAAAATACTACAGGAGTGGGTGTGGCTAGCAAAGGAATTCTTTGTGTTGCTATTTATCACTAAGAATGTCATGAGCCAGACTGCGAGCAAACAGACCTTCAGTGATATTGTTATAGGTATACGTCCTTCAAGTACCTGAATGTTTGCTTATGTTTTTTTTTTTTTTTTTTTATGCATGGAAGAAGGAACCAAAGGCCACGGGCCTGCATACTGTTCCTTCCAAGAAAAAACAAAAACAGTACAAAAGAGAGCCAAATTCAAGATCCGTTCAATTCGAGATGCCTGGACACACTGCGTTTGAAAGACTGGAGATCATAGGAAGTAGGAAATACAGACATAGGAAGACAGTTCCAGAGTTGACCAGTTGCATAAATAAAAGACTGGGAGTAACGGTTAACTCTTGCATTAGAGAGTTGGACAGAAAAGGGATGAGAGTTTGTTGCTAGACGGGTACTACGTGCCCGTCGTAGAGGTGGAGGGATGCAAGCAGACAGTTCAGAGGAACAGTGACCATTGAAGTAGCGATAGAAGAGAGATAAAGATGCAACAGCGCGGCGAAGAGACAATGGTTGAAGGGAATCAGTAAGAGGAGGAGAGTTAATGAGACGAAAAGCCTTTGACTCCACCCTATTGAGAAGAGCTGCATGTGGAGAGCCTCCCCACACATGAGAGTTGTACTCCATACACGGGCGAATAAAACCCGTGTACAAGGTCAACAACTGTGCAGGGGTAAAGAAAGTACGGAATCGGCTTAGCACACCTAATCTCTTGGAAGCAGATTTCACAAGAGATGTAATATGTTCTTTCCAAGACAAATCCTGAGAGAATGAAACCCCAAGCATGTTCAAGGATGATGCAGGACATAACTGTTCATTATTAAACATTAGTGGGTAATCCTGAGGAAGATTTTGTCGGGTTGATAAGTGTAAAAACTGAGTTTTTGATGCATTGAAAATAACAAGATTATTTTTACCCCAATCAGAGATACGAGCCAAATCAGACATTAGGTGTGCCATAGCCTCATCCCTTTTTTGTTGAAGTAACTGCTGAGATGGACGTTGCGGGAACCGAATGGAAAGGTGAAGGGTGGAATCATCAGCATATGAGTGGATAGGGTTAGATGTACAGCTTAGAAGGTCATTGATGAATAAAAGGAAGAGAGTAGGTGATAGGACAGAACCCTGAGGAACACCACTGTTGATAGGTCTAGGAGAGGAACGATGGCCGTCTACAACAGCAGCTATAGAACGACCAGAAAGGAAGCTAGAGATGAAGGCAC
>JAGKTI010015046.1:7913-20940 GCA_018397915.1 Birgus latro | reverse complement strand
GTCTGACGGCTGGGACTGACGTAGCTGCTGCCCAGGTCTTGACGAGGAGGGACAAGAGGTTCGAGAGGAGGGAGGAGGGGCTGGAGAGGAGGGAGCAGGAGAGGATGTGGAGAGAGTCTGTCTCGGCCAATACCGCACAAGGGGCCACACCAGCCACACTTAGGACGCTTTTCACCACCTGGATTTATAGTAAAAAGAATCGTCATCGTCATCGTAATAATACATAAGCAAAATAAGTCGCTAAAGAAGAGGTGTTGCGAAACTTTCCGTACCACTTTCCCTATCCTACCAGTTTTTCTTGACGATATATTTGTGGTACGGCTGACTTGTGAATGCTAAAGTGTAATATGCAGAATAAATAGCAGAAGAAGAGGTGTTAACGACGAATCCTGGGACTGACGTGTGAATACTGAGGTGTAATATGCAAAATGAATCGCTATGGAAGAGGTGTTACGAATCCATTTTTACCACTTGCCCTATCCTGCCAGCGAGAAGGCATTGGAGTGCTTTGGTCATCAAACTTCTTGCGTAGGAGGAAGGCGCGGGAACTTATCGGGTCTCGCATCTGCAACAGGAAATCAATCAATCAATCAATCAGTCAGTCAGTCAATCAATCAGTCAATCAATCAGTCAGTCAATCAGGCAATCAGTCAATCAATCAGATAATCAGTCAATTAATCAGTCAGTGAATCAATCCAAGAGCAAAGGATATCAATATAAATTCAAGTTACAGTGAAAATACTATAGAAACCACCACCTCAGAGTAGAGAGTAGAAAGTAAAGTGTAAAGAGTATGGAAGTAAAGAGCAGAGAGCAAAGAGTGGAGAGTAAGTAAGAAAGTAGCCTAAGATAATGAGTAAAGTTAAGAGATGTGAGAGGAGTGAAGAGTGTAATGAGACAGAGAACAACAGATATCAATATAATACCAAGTTACACTAAAAATACTGGAGAAAGCACTCACCTCAACATTGTCACAAAGAGCCATGTCGACTATAGCTTCAGCATCTGGGTTGCCTTTGGTCGGGTAGGCTGGTAGAAAGGTCCAGAGGTCGTCATCACATTGGTCTAGTAATTCGTCCATTATAACACAGTACTCCATTCCCTGTTAACATGGGTACAGATTAACTCTCATGATTGGGGAGAACTCTAGTGATGTATTCTATTCGTCTGAGTGAGCTATAGCGGCCACAGTCATTAAGGGGTTATAATCTAGTAGTACATTAATACTGTTTTTACTCTACCTTGGCTCAGATTTTCGTGTTTCTGCAAGTTATCTTACGTAGGCCAGTGATAGGAAATGACGATGTTGCTGCCTGGTATAAGAAAGACAGTACTGAGTTGTGCAAAGGAACTAGCTAAATAAGAAGTTTTACGAAAGTTTTCAAGGCCAGTTTAAATGCGGCCCTTAGTTACAAAATAGGTAAAAAGGCATGAGTTTCCTTACTACTCAGATGGACCTACACTTTGTCATCAGTTGGCATGATTTATTGGATTTGGGAATCTTGAGTTAGAAAATAAGTGCTGTAATATGAAGTAAACTCGCACTTCGTCCAGGCTCACTTACTTATCAAAGTGGTCTACGTTATTAACCTTTTCACTTGATCTTATCTCATTTCGTGCTTACTGCCAATCAAGGGGGAAAAAAAATAAATCGTCGCACAAAGAGTTAAGTTTCTGTGATAACTTTACAGAGTATAATAACAAAGAGAATGAAATAAACGACAATGGGGGGGGCGGTACTCTTTTTGTTATACTGTACTTATCATTTACTCAGAACTTAGATATTGTAATCAGGTTGAGTAATATTAATCTCTATAATACGGAGACATTTTTTTTTTTAGTCTTACTATCTCCAATTTTTTTCAGACTAAAGAAACACCCAAGTAGTGAGGTGGTTAATGAAGGCTACCGTATGTTTACTTCCTACAGCTCGTGAAGTCTTCTGTGTAGAAAGTTCAAGAGGAGAAAGAAAATTTAATTATGAAATATGGACAATCACACCTGCTTATGTATCAGAGAAAACTATATGATAAGCCTCTTCTGATAAATATATTTTATGATAAACTACTTCTGCATAACTAAACAATCTGACCGTATACACACTTTATTGCATTACTGTAGGAATTAGATAAACGGCACAGTTAAATATTACTTTATTAGACAGTTTCTGAAAATAGGTATTGTCACTAATTCCTAACGCCCCACATTTCAGAACTAAAATACTAAGATATATCTAAAAGTTCATAATTAAAAGCTGTAAGAAACATTATCGCCTATGCCTTAAAATCAGTTATACCTTCAGTCTAATAATCCCTCCACTACGATGATGTCTTTTGCTATTTCCCTGTTGCTACTTCCAAGCGACTTCATTGGCTGTGCAAGACTTCTCACATACAAATAATTAATGAAGCCTATATAAAACATTTCCGGTTTAAAACGTCTCTCTAAGGCATAATATTCCAGAAACAGCAAATATGTATCATAAAAGACCACCAGATTCAATGGGATAAACTAACGTTCTCAAACAATGGTTTATGTGACAGAACAAATATATAATTTTTCTAACTCTTCCTACTGTTCCTAAAGGTTTATGTTCTGTGCAATTCCGATTCCTCTATATTTGTTTTTTGGGGATCTTGCCTTTTTTTTATTACTGCACTTTCCTCCGCCTACTGGCTTTGATCTTCCGAGTCTCCTCCTGTATGCAGTTATACCCTTCAGTGCAATATCATTTTTACATTTAAGTCCATCTACCTCTAGAATATATTATTCAGGTTAAGTAGAATCTCTCCTAGTTAACGGGTTAATTAAAGTCTCCTTCCCACTCTCCCCAGCCGAGATAATTTTATCCATCTATGGAAGACAGTTTAAAGATAGGAACATTAACACACAAATAACATTCACGGATTAAAGAGTGGAAATGTACTGTTCTCCCATCAATGTTCATCAAACTGTTCTTGCTGTTCTGCGCTGCTTTTGTTCTACTGATCTTCCCGTTGAAGCTCCTATGCATACAGGTATTTGTTAGTAGTAGGGAGTGCTTCGCGTGGTGGCTTTTCCACCTTGCTCGTTTGTTCACACTTACGATATGTCTTCCTTGTCCGTGCTATTATGCTTTTTTTTTTTTTTTGCTCTTGCAGAGCTTTACTTCACACTTTATGCTTCCTGTCCTGTGCTATTTCTACTATTCTTCCTATTTTCAGAGCTATATTTCACACTGTTATTGCTGCCATGTGCTGCCGTTCTACTATTCTCCTCATTCTCGTTCATGTGTCTGCAGCAGCTGAAGTTCTTGTTGGTGATTTGGAAATATCTTTGGGGTTTCTTTTACCCTCCCTTTTGTTCTACTCTGTCTCTTGTTTTCGTTCCGGTGCCGGTTTTCTTCGTAGATGCTGGTTTTCTTACTCGCGGATGGAAGACTTTTTAGTGGTTCCTCATGTTCTCTCTTTTGTCCTATAGTTCTTCCCTTTCGCGTTCCTCTGGCCGTAGCTGTTAAAGATCTTCCTGGCGGAACGAAGTGTTTTAAATGGTCGCTTGTCCTGCCTGCACTGTTCTACATTCATTCTATACACCAGTGGTCTCGTTGCTTTGTTTTGCTGTTCTTCGTGCTATTGTTCTTCCATTTCTCGTGCCTGTGACTGACGCTGTTCAAATTCGTGTTGTTCCTGTCGTGTGTCTGGAGCGGTGCCTGACTGCTGTCTAACCATCCGTCTGTTCCTCACCCTCCTGATCAGCCACTCGTCGACCGGAGGGATGAAGCCAGGCAGCCATCTGTGCAGGTACGACCACCCTAGGAAGAGCAGTCTCTCGCTCACACCTGTTTGAAGAGAAATGGATTACAATAGGACAACTAAGATTAGAATAACATGAATTAGAACAAACCTGCTCAGCAAAGCAAATAAACCTCCAGTTCAAAAACTCATCCTCTCAAAAGCTGAACAAATTTTCTCGGGGACAGCAAGAATTAAATTAAGCCATATTAGTTAAGAGGTTAAGGACAAGACTAAACATCAGACCACACACCTAGAATGTACTGATCCTTCCACTCTTGCAATTTTTTCGTTTTATTATTTTCTATCATCATACACTTCTATTCAGAGGTGGCAGGTGGGGGATGCCCGTCATCCACTCACTTGATGTAGTGCTGCCTACTTCTCCCTTCATGTATATAATTCTTTTTCTGTACCTGTCCTCTTCTCTTCCTATATATCCCATCCTTCCTGTCACAGTTACTCTTCCTTCCACTTCAGGTGGCCCGGCTTTCTTATACCAGGCTTCTTACGACTAAGGTAAATACTATAATTAAAAGAGCAGCCAAGTTGTTTATTGCTGGACCCATCAGGACTCTTGGTCTAAAACAGAACAAAAAGGGCCTAAGACACTCTAAAGAGGCTATTCTTTAAGTGACAACGTATTCATAAAAACATCTTAAGGAATTTATAAAATTCTGAATTAAAAGACTCGAGAAAGACTGCATCAGCCATCCCTGGGGGCTCCAGTTTGATCTAGTTCTCGCCTGGCTAGGGGTCGGTCCCTGCATCTAGCGAGGTCAGAATATTAGGATTTCGTCCCACCAAGGTCGGAATTGATCACTGGGCCGAATTCTGAATATCATAGCAAGATTCATACCAAATCTTCCTTTGCTATTTAATTCATGTATTATACAGTAGCTTACCATTCTCTTATCGTCATATAAAATCTATAGTTTGTATCTATAACATATAAGAGAATACTGAGGTATTATAAACAAATTAAGAGATGTTATGAATCTCCAAAGTGTTTAGAAAAAGTCCCATATTCTGACGCAAATTGTCAGATCTTATAGGTCTGCCAGAGTATTAGAAAAAATAAAAATATTGGTCCATCTTATGGACACTTTTTTTTTTTAATGGAAGACATGATTAAAGTCATCGGAAGAAAAGAAATGCCTGGAACGTAATTCAGTGAAATGGGGTGTTCTCTCAGCTTTCATTCTAGCCTCCATGATCGGACAATATATGTAAATATATTAGGTTCGCCCACACTGTAACAAAGCCTTTGCTCATCAGCAATGTTCGTCTTCTCCACCTCAAAGGAATGTAAAATACAGGCAGGAACACGGTGAAAGCAGTGTGCTGAACACACCATAGGTGGATTACATTGGTTGGTTGGTTTGGTTTGTCACGGATGGTAGTTACGTGGGTAAATTTCTAAATATTGGTTGAATTACACCCATACATATAAAAGTTCTTCATTCATAAAACTGCTGAATGAGCAAGTTTTCCTTATGCCTATTAAATTTATCTTCTTGAATATTCTGTGAAAGAAAGAAAATTGTTACTCATCAACAACGTCCCTCCACGTCATGCTGAATTTTAAAAACTGGGACCCTATGTACACTATGAAAAAAAAAAAAAAGTGTGTTTAAACAGAATGAACTGGCTGGTTGGATGAATGGGACATGAACTGGAGTCACAGGGGACAACTTAATGTTACTCACCAGCAATGTTTCTCCATCTCGCGATGATGTAAAAGACGAAGAGGAACCCAAAATATACTGCGAGAGGAAGATGCAAGATGGTCAACAGGTAGGCTAGGTTGGTTTCTTGGATGGTTGTGGGAGTCACGGGGGAGGTGAACTGATTTGGCCTCCAACTGCTGCTGCTGCTGCTGCTGCTGGTGCCCCTTTCCCATCCCCCACGCCCGTCAAGTACACCCTCATTTTGTTTTCCTTCCATAACTTTATCTCCTGTGAAAAAGGCTTAAATTAATGCCGATCGTCTACACAAGGATCATTAATTCCTCAGTGCAGTGACGTATTATATGATTCTTGCCATCTTCAGACGATTTTCTTCAACTGATAAAGGTTTTTTGTAATGAAGGTTCTAACTTCTCTTGCTCCAAGTCTTCCAAATGACTATACATTTCTGGGAATATTTTTCCTTTCGGATGCGTACGAGTTTCGTGTATAAAACATTTTTTTTTCTTTTTGTATGTGATTCATATGATTTGGATCCTCATATCTTGCGTATTATGAATCAGGTAAAAAAGAAAGAAAATCTTTCTTTTATCTAAACCTAAAACCATCTTCCTTAACTGAGGATTTCATCCCCAGACCCCCCAAACGATAATTTCACCTCACCTGACCAAGCCAGACGCACGTAAAAGAAAAGGAGACTACTAAATCAGCGGATTAGAGCATTAATCTTCCCTTATATAACCAAACTAGATCGCATCAAACCTGAGGCGGGTGTAGCGACGTTAGAAGTCGAAATATTTTTAACTAATTCTGACCACGCGTATTGACCGTGGGGCTGATGTCATTTTCGCGAGCACAGAAACTCAGTGCGAAATTAAATCGATTGAGATTAGTCAAGATTAGTCAGTGTTGCTCCAGAGTTATTTCGATATTTTCTTGATAATGACTTCTACATACTGTCAACACACCAGCGTCTCTGCTTCCAAGATGAAATGTAGCCACCCGTGGTGACGTAAACAATACAAAGGACACTAGCCTAACGTAAGTTGTATAGATGGCAGAGTTATCACTGCGTGATATAATGAAGTGAAACATATGAACACACGATCAGCTAATTGCTGTTCTGACAACACTCTCCTTATTCAATTTTGTCAAAATTGGCCCATATTTGTTTTTACGTACAATTCTCGCCAAAACCCGCCCCTAACAAAATCTCATGTAGACTAACTCAAACATCTCGAAGGCTATTACCAATTTCCGGAGGAAATATTGTGGGGAAAAGTTACTGCTATTGACAAGAGGACACTGAAAACACACAAGGCAGAGTACCCAGTGTTTGTCTATTACGAAAAAAAAAAAAAAATGGGAGCAAGGGAGCAAGATTTAAAAATTAAAATTATAGGATTAAAGGTATATATGCAGACACTCAGTTTTTGATAAGTCTAAGTCTTCCACAAGCTATCATACGCAACCGTCGAATGTACTTTCCAGGTCTCTATGTAAGTTTTAGGTGCGAACAGACTGAGGCATGAAAAATCCTGCCCTAAAGCAGTATGGCCGGCCGAGAAATCGAACTAGGAACTTTTCGGTTGCTGATAGAGTATACTCCTCCGGTTAAATGTCATCTCGGTTCACTTGTGCAGTCCGTCCATCGAGTATTTACCTTTATCTAGAAAAGAATAAGTGATAACTTGCCTAAACTACAGAGTTTCAAAGTTCAAGTTACACAGAAATAGGTTCACAATTATACTCCACATTTCACCAGCTCCATTCTGCATTTTGAAAGATGGTTAATAGTTTATGGTAATTTTATTTTTTCAGCTAATACTGTTTCCTGTTTAAGTTTAGTGCGATTTTAATTCTCCTTTCCGTTGGAAATTACCAGCTTTTAAGATATATCACCCACCCTAATTCCTAGTGATCAAATTGGACCACTGGGAATAGGGGTTTTGGGTATGGGAAAACAGGACAAATCTTCTCATTTCCCACCGATACTCTGCTAGAAATCCCACGAATCAAGTAAAAACAAAAGGAAATCCATACATTTTCAAGGAATCCTTACGGAGACATGGGACCATCTTATTACTGAGCCAGGTAGATGAAGCTGATGGTCATTATTTTTGTAAAATTGTATCTGTGTCTGTGTTGAAAACTCCAGCCTCAGAAAGTATTGACTGAAGAAGATAAAGTTATTAATAAAAACTGTTTAGAGTCACAGGCAGACGAAGTCGGTGGTCATTATTTGTGTACGAAATGTATCAGTGTGTATCTGCTTGTGTCGAGTATTCAGTCTCAGAAAGTACTGAATGTAGAAGGAAAAGTTATTAATAAAAGATGTTTAGAGTCACAACTTGAGCTCAGATGTCACTCAACCAGGGAGTCATCCAGAACGGATACCTAATAGCCAAGTTTTCATCTAACTATTATTAGTCTACCTGCCTCGCAGGTGACTGGTAGTCTTGTTCACCTTTATTTCTCTTTGCCTCAGCTCTTCATGGAATTCTTGGTATTTTCTGATTGCGTTTTCAAGGTTTGATGTCTTATTTTTGTTTTAAAGTGGTGAAAGGCTTTTAAAAAGCTGTACTGTTTACAATCCAAAACGCCCCGAAGACAAATGGACGCCATCTTGCGGTGAGTGAAGAGAGATGGACACCTCCTTAGAACACCATTCCTGAACAAAATTACCCTTACCAGTACCTCTTTATCCAAACCTAACCTAAATTTTCGTAATTTAACCCAGCCTTATTTATTCTAGCCTAACAACCTATTTCATGGGAAGTTGAACATAGCTTAGCAAATTATCCCTTATGTTATATTTTCTTCTTTTGTTTACGGATCCCCTTTTACTCGAGAGCGCACTTATGTACACCTTTACTAAGTCACAATCAACTCAAAGGTAGATTTAAAAAAAAAAAATTTAAGCGGTGATGCTATGTCTCCTGAAGGACTACCCATTTCAATTTTTTTTTTTTTTAAGGTGGAAATATAGAAAACGAGTGAACAACAACCTGCCGTTTTAGGTATTAACCAATCTTGACCCCATTTTACCTAACATTGAGGTGAGTAATTCAAGTCTAAACGGGATTTTTAAAGGTAGAAAAAAGAAGAAGAGAGAATAACGATTATCCGTTTTAGGCATTAACCTACCCTGACCCACCTTTACCTATATAACTCTGAGGCGAGGCATGCAAACCGAACCAGAACCAATTCAAACCTTACTTTAGTCCTCAGCCTCAGGGTCAATGCCAGCCTTGTTATTCGAAAACTTTACTAAAAAACGATGGCCAGAATGGGAAAACACCTATTACATGGGAAGGCTGATCTGAAATTAGGCCGGAACTTTGTCAACGACGACTCTGCCATGGACAAACTGTAATAAATGATGTGCCAAATCCCGGGCAGTTGACTTACATTTGAAGATGCCGCGTGGCGTCACCGTCAACACTTGAGTCAACAATCAGGATGCAGGGAGTGTGATGGAGGACACTAAGACTGAATCCATGTGTTCCTTGCTTGTGTTATACCTCCGTTAGTACTGATATCCGACGAAAGTATCGCAGAAGAAAGTGTTTATACGGAAGAGATGTAACTATAGAACACACCTCAGACAACCGAATCGAGAATGGGCTGAAAGGACAATAATACCTAAGGTTGACTAAGTAACTACATAACTCAGTTTCTGCATTTCAAAATTTCGTACCCAATCTGTTTAGCATTCCTCGTAGCCTTCACAGTAATGGTAAAGAAACTAGGTAACAGTGCAACCCTTCTCGACGTGGAGTGACCAGATCCTAACCAATCAAAATTAAGAATATTCAGAGATTTTTACTGGTTTACACTTCTGGTAACATGACAAACATTTGCAGACGCTTTTTGGGAATTCGAATCGGCGCGTAGCAGTAACCTCATATAGCGACCTTGAACTATCAGGCTACCAAGATAAAACACTGAAGGAAAATAAAGAGGAAGGGGGGGGGTGAGCGATCACTAGAAATGTCCTTGCCCTATAGTCACTTCACCTGTTTTAGTTACAGCCTTAGACACCTTATAAATGAACTCTTTATGCAGGTTTTAATAGATAACTCTGATTTTCATATAATTTTTCGTGTATGTAAATTCCATTATATATGAAATTTAATATAATTCCAGTATGAAGCACGTTTTCTCGCATATTTATGAGAGAGCGGGCTGTTGTAATCTATTTCTTTTTTGCATTCTTATGGTACAATAATGGTTTTGTGAATCATAAAATAGGCTACAAAATTGAACTGATCGACCTAGCATATAGAGAAAACAAATCATTGCTCTAGGTTTATTAGGTAAAAATTTATTAGACTATGAAAAGCACGACGGCCGGGGCAAACGGGGCAGGCCGCTCACTCTAACTTTCCGCCCACACACCGTCAGTAATCTTCGCTAGTTCGTAAAAAATTTGGTCTCCATTACGATTCCAATGTTCTCACTAAATTCTACATGATCCTTATGGCCCCACAGCACTTCCACAGCCACGTAACAGCATTACTTTGAACAACTGTAAGGATTACAACAACACTGCAATATCCGCTGTATACTCACCCTTGTATAACCAGCAAGAAACTGAGACAGTCAAGTTAGTATCAGTAACAGTGGAACACCTGCTAAAATATCCCCGAATCTTTGGAAACTTGCGCGTGTATCTCTCAAAGCTTCGAAACTGGCTCTAGGAACGTCAGGCCTTAAACGTCTGCTCGAATATCACTCAAACGCTTGCATTTTGCCCGTAGGCGACGGTAGATGGTGTCCTTTTTTTTTTTTTTTTTTTTTTTTTTTTTTTTTTTACATTTATGGACCTGGCCGAGCCGATGGTGCGTGGGTAAACAAATTCAGCTCGCAATTGGAAGAACTCGCCTAATTTAATTCCCCCTCGTCCGCGTTCACCTGACAGTATAATTGGAACCTAGATGTAAACCGACTATTGCGGGTGGTGTTGTAGGTGAAAATAAGGCTTTGGCTAAAAATTATTGCCTTTCTTGATGACCCTCCAGAAATCTATCTATCTGTCTGTCTATCTATAGCCAGAAACCTTAATCCCATAGGGAGTGGCCACAAACAAATCGCTTCCATGTCGCCCTGTCCCCTGCCATTTCCCCCTCCTCCCCCAAACTACACCCTCTCCTCTCTCGCATACTTCTCTACCCCGTCCCTTCATCTCATCCTCGGTAATCCCCCCCTACTTCTCCCCCCTCCTGCAATTGATAGGTATATTTCTTCTGTAACCCATTCAGTACAATGACGTATCGTGTTTCGTTCTTGCCACTGCCAGATATTTTTTATATGAGAGAGGCTGGTGGTGAAAGGATTACCTCATTCACTACGATAGATCCTTCCTAAGCTGTAATATCTTTGGGGTACCGACTATAAAGACGAAACGCCATCGTAGTGAGCGAGATAATGGGGATTGTCTCGAACCTGAAGACTGTAGGGAGGAAGCATATATTGAAAGCGGTGTCATCGTGCTAAAGGGATTAAAGCGATATGCACCACCAGAGTAACTACACAATCGTGACTTGTAGATATCTGGTGTAATGGTATTGGCATGTAACACTTCGGCTCCTATGACCCATTTTCAGTTGAAAGAAAAACCGTGTGACTTTAGCCAGAATGAGAATCCTAGAGCTGTCCTATGCAAGCGAGAACTAACGGAATCATCATTAATACTAAGATTACTATGACCATGGCACCGGTGTTCAGACTCGAGTGTCAGCGGAAATAGACTACTAGAGTTGTCCAGACCATAAGAGGGTTAACAAATTGTGCTACAAGAGGAAAATTCCCTCGATATGTAACTGCCAACTGGATAAGGAAGTGCAGATAAAGAAGTTCGTTCCATTCTCGGCTTGGTCCCGTCAATATTATGGAAATTCCTTGATGACAACCCCCATGACTCCATGAAATTCACGGGTTTTAGAGTGACAGAGACAGAGCGAGACCTGCGTGGGTGTTGCTATCAAGTGATCACCATCATACTCGTACTGTCATGGGATCACCATGAGAAGGTTATTCACTTTGTTTTTTCTGTACTGAGATTTTGGAAAACTAATATGTATGGAAAACCTTGACTTGATATTTCATGTCTATTATCTAACTTCATCAGTAGGTCCACTGCCGAACCGGAAGGAGAATGATAGCCATTCCCCATGCTAGCAAAGGTCGAATGGAGAAGAATGTCTGTAGGAAGAGATGCATATGAAAATCTAAGTGTTGCGATGGTTGTGTTTGTGTGTATCAAAACTTGTACATGTCATCCGTAGAATGACGGAGTGCAAACATTTGCAATAATTAAGAAAATACTACCAACAGTCACTTCAAATGCTCGTCACAGCGTGTGCTCGAACCCTTGATTCTGAGCTCCCGCATCACCAAATGGATTTGTTAAGTACTTAACCAAGGCAGTTCTCGAAATGTTGTAATGCACTTTAAAAAATCATTGAATACTTCTCTTTGTTAAATAAAGTATTACTTTGCTTTAGTCCCCTGGCATGTTGGGACACCGTTAGTTTGAACACCCCATCCCCCCAAATTCATATATTTCTGCTAATTTTTTCTAATATACTTATATAGCTTCTTGAATATACTCCTCCAGCTACTCATGAACAGATTAATTTCACTGTTGCTGATATTTAAGAATATACAATATGTGTATAAGAATTGGTCGAACATAAAACTGAAATTTGGTTCTAACACTCATCGATTAGACAACGGTATACAGCATTATATATGATAGGGTTTTATTTCCTCAAAATTATCGTAGCCAATACATAAACTCCAAATAAGTTTCATTTTCAGATTCTTTACTAAAATCATAGCTAGAGAAATATGTTAATGTTGGTTAGTACCGTGGGATGACTACACACCCCAAAGGACAAAAATGAGTCTATTCTTCACACGACCAGGGGCAGGAGTGTAAAACTTTCAGTGGTCCCTCCCCTCACGTATTCAGGACGGTACTGGAGAGAAGAGGAATGTCAGTGTTGCCAACTCAAAATTGTGAGCATACAATTTTTTTGGGGGGGTGTTCAAACACCCCAAGGTTCTAACGTAGGGTTGGTCATAGCAGACTTCATTACAACATAATGAATCACTTAAATCCTTTGACGTCTCTTTAGTTTATGCTTGCTGCCTCATACGATTTTGTTCATATAGTAAGAAGCTTGCTGTGAGAGGATGGAAGTATCATTCAGTAACTATTTCACTACTACAGAACCTTCCTGAGATTAACAGAATCTTCTGTTAAGAAGAATGTATTGGAAAATGGGATAGAAGTGAAGGGAATAAACATTTTTATGTACAAACTTGTTCGCACATCGGACTTGGTAATGTTTCCTGATGCATGATTATCACCGGCCTAGGGAGGCGATAATGTAATCGCCTGCGTGTGTGTGTCTGGTTGTCATCAAGATATCTCAAAATGAAGTGGGCCAATTGTATCCAAACTTTGTGTGCAGTATCCTGGGATATATGGGTTGTAAATAATTTTAGAAAAGCTGCAGTGATATGCCTCCGATTCCCAGAGGGTTTTGCTTTAAATAT
>JAGKTI010015045.1:0-15781 GCA_018397915.1 Birgus latro | reverse complement strand
TTAGTCCTCGTCCGAGGCTTCTTGTTCGTAGTTTTAGTTAGTTGTTTTCCGGCAAGGGGTACTAACCCTCCGCCAACCCACTTGCTGTCACGTAGGGAACACATGTTGGTTGGTTATAAGGTTACCACCCAACGTTGTAAATTATTTCTTGATTTGCATGAAATCATCTGGCTTGCCACTCATTGTAGAACTAAGTACCGCTGCACTAAGTGGGTGGATGATGGGCGCCCCCGCCTACCAGTTTATGAATGAACATACTGTCCTTTAATGTTTGCAGGGAACGTAACACAACAACTGGAGGAGAACCTGGGTGGTGTGGTAAGGGTGACAGGGTACATCCGCGTCCACGACTCGGACACACTCTTCTCTCTCAACTTCCTTACCAGTCTGCAGGAGATCGGGGGAGAAGAGCTGGTGGATGGCAAGTGAGTGTGTTGGATTAGCCCTAACTTTCTTAATACGTTTTTTCCCCAAGTTCCACAGTACATAATGTTACTGGACTGCCATCAACAGCCAGTAACCTGGAGGACTGACCGCTGCTCCAGCCGCTGTTCTTCACCAGCTATGGGTTGCTTACTGAAGCTGCGACATAGCTCGGCTGACTCCCGGCCTAAGTTACTTTTGTTTACTCAGGTGTGACCCGGAGTGGAAGGTGTACTATCAGTTGCTATGGTTCAGCCCGTTTCATTTTACACAGAGGGAAAGGAGGCAGAGCAATAGAATTAGGTAGTCAAGCACAGCAGAATGAACTGGTGTGACAACCCTTCCAAGAAAATTATTAGAAAGAGATTTAGTCCTGCTGCCGCACAAGTCAGTGGAGGAGGGAAAAAGACCTGGCTGCTGAGGCATAGCAAGATTAGAGGTGGAAGAATGCTTACTATCTCATATCCAGCCTCTTCCAAGTCACTCTCCTTAGTAGTTAACTAGCGACATAGTGAAGTACTCCAAGATGTATCGTAAGTAAAAAAAATTGTATTTATGGTAACTTGTACAGTCGCCCGAAGAAGTGACGGCAGAGTATCCAGAAGATTTCGGTCAGCGATGATGCATATATTCTTCCTTATATCTTTGCAAGAATACACCTACTTTGTAAATTTGCAATAAAAAATAAGTAAATGGCAAAGTACTTAAACATTTCAAAATTGTATGAAACTTCGTTAGTTACAATAATAAGAAATCCTATACGAACCTAACAGAAATTTCAGAACTCTCTCTCAAGGACAGTCAGGAATACGTTGCGGAGCTTAATTCTAGTATGGCAACATGCAATTATTTTTGAAAGCGTAAGGCCGAAAAGAAAAGGCCTTCAATAACCAATGAACATCTGTCATTCTAACTTAGAAGATATTTACCGATGGAATGCCAGTCATAGAGCCTCTGTGGTACAGTGGTAAAGCGTGCGTTTTCGTACACTGAAGAACGAGGGTTCGCTCCCCGCTAGGGTGATAAACTTCGGGAGCATTCTTCCGATCAAGTACTGCTTTGGCGGACATAAGGGGTGTTGTGGTTGAACCAGTACAGCATACTATAAAGTATTCTTGCACCCAGTCGGCTTGCACGGGCCGATTACACTTGGTTCACAGACTACACACATCCAAAGCCACTCCAACGCAACAGTCACACTTACAAGCACTTGTCACCCTACTTACAAGACATGTTGGTGGAGTGGAGCCTGATATACAAGAAAGAAACAATAATTTCAAGTCAGTCATTTCCGTTTTCGCTGTCTCCATGGACGACGACAGAAAGCGAGATTGCCGGAACGCGGCCTAAGTTAGAAGGTTATGAGGGCTATTGTAAATCGCTCGATCAACAAGCACGAATAGAGGCAACTTTCACACACAGACATGTTGCTATTACACCGCATTTGGCCATTTGTCCAATAAGAAAATCTCTTACAGACAGTATAGGCCTAAGAACTATCAGTTAATGAAATATAAAAGAACCTTGCAAATTGGCCGAGCCAGAGTTCCTTGGAGAATGCAAACTTGTGTCATAGTCTAGTATCCTTTGTGCCTGAACGACTGGCAAGAGTAATAAAATGCATTAAACATATCACTGAGTTCAAAACTTCCATATCAGGATTTTCAGTTAGGCAGGACATAGCGGTTTATTTAAAAAGAAAGAGACAGATTTTCCTGCATGGTCCGTTATAGAATTCAACGGCGGCCTCTGACTGCACAGTTACTTTGCTCTGAAGTTAATTATCTTAATAACATGCAAGTTGCTGACGAGTTTTGATGATGTAAGAGCATTTTTGCAAACTGAGCTTAGGCCCTCTGAGTTCAGGTGAAAGAGATTACTAAATCTCAGCATAAAATGGCTGCACAGTTCTTAGGTGTGGAATTTTCCAGTAACCTACGAATAAGTATTTACTTACTCTGGTTCAGGATATTTACTTACTTTGGTTCAGGAAATTTACTCATTCTGGTTCAGAACACAGTGTTCAAGGTGACTGAAGATGCTGAAACTAGTAGTACTAAAACTGGTCACGTGCTTTTGGAACGAGAGCCACCTGTTCAGTGATGATACTATTCTGACTGCCAGTGTTAGTACCTAAATACCAGCAGCAGTACGAATGTACAGCTTAAGCTAGCCAAAATTCGGCTAAGACAACCTGAATTCAAGTACAAGGCAGATGACACAACGGGAACTAAATCACGAGTACAGACTGAGGCAGCTTGACGATTCATCTAGCCCTCGCGACCAGGGAATCTTCATATGTTGCCAAAAATATTAATTTAATCCTTTCCTTTAGTGAGCAAGATGTCGCCAAATACTTTCAAATGTTTGAGAAGGTGGCAGGTCGTCTTTCCTGGCCTAGAAACTCTCGGTCAGTATTAATGCGGAATGTACTTATGGGTAAAGCGAAGGTGGGCAATACTGCTTTATCAATTGACCAGCGTACTGATTATGAAGTGGTAACAGATGCAGTTTTTAAGGGTTATGAATTAGTACTAGAAACTTACAGGCTTGAGTTTAAAACCACTTACAAAAGATCACACCCATATGGAACATGGTAGAGTAATTCAAGTTTTATTTGATCACTGGCTGCACGCTAAGAAAACTAACAAAGATTTTGTTAAGTTTAGAGAGCTTGTGATCTTTGAGATCTTCACTAGGAATATCTCCAAAGATGTCACCACTCACCTAGTTGAGGAATGGTGGATAACATGGCTGAGGCAGCTGTTGTGGCAGGTAACTATAGTATTTTCCATAAATATGGTTCTATGCTTCATTCATTTGGTAGATATTGGAGAGTTCACTAGCTTGACTCCATAATCCCTCCTTTTGCAAACTAGTTAAGATTAAATTAGATGACTCTACTGGAAAAACTGTAAGCCCAGAGCTTGTTAGTTCTACCAAAGAGAGTGAGAACATTTTTGCCAAAAGGCCTGTAAGAAGTTCGAAGTTTTGTCAGTTTTGCAACAGGAGGGGTTATGTAGAGGAGAGTGCTGAAAGAGGATGAGAAGAAGTCTGGTAAATACTTGGGAGTTTGTTAATATTGAATGTGAGTACCCACCAATACAGTGCATGACTATATGTACTGAACTTGGATTTAATGCATAGGATACATGATATAACTAAATGTGATGATGTTCTGACCTTGTGTTAAATTTGTTGCTCCAGCAAAAGATGCCAAGACTGCTACCAATTCAGTAGGCAAAGACTGATCGTGATAAGTAGACTTAGCTATAATAGTCTCTAAAATGTCCAACTTTTCTTCAGAAAACTTCAGTGAAGGCTTAATCATATTAACTTCAGCGTTCCAACTTTTGGTTTTGCTGTCTGAAGTCTGGCCTTTCCCTCCAGCAAATTTGTTGCATGAGTAAATTTTCTGACATTCGTTACAAGAGCAGACACCTTTGATTCACCCTAATGTAGTGATCTTGCTTCCCTCATTCCGACTTCTACAACAAGCTGCAGAATGCGTGTGTGAAATACAGCGGTCATATCCAAGAAAGAAATTGAATCCATCAACTGAAGAGTTCAGTACATCCAGAGATTCACTGCCTGAGTCATTCTCCGAACAACTATCAAATCTATCTACTTATAGTAGAATATGATGTTCTTACTTTGGAAGTGGAGTCCAGCTATGGAGAGACCTTTCATCATGTTTGATGCATTGTTTGTGATTACCTCAGCTGCATGTATAATGGACATCTGTAGGTGTGAAACTTTCTCTTCAGTGTTGTCTTCCCGATATATCTAGATTGGCGACCCGTGAATAGTACCCCCCATCTGTCTTCTTAAAGTTAATTTTAGGTTGTGGGAGAGGCCGATAATTATCGTGTGAATACGAAAGACAAATAGGAAAATGATTGCTACCCATCGAGTCGTCATACGAGTCCCAGGAGATGTTAGTGTGTGTATCAGGAGACGACAAGGACAGATCTATACATGCCATGTACCGTGCCTCCCTACTTTTCTCTTACTGCTTCAGTGTTCAGTCACTGAGTATTGTATTACTGAGAATTGGTAGTGCTGGTTATGTGCAAGTAGGAGGTCTGACAAAACATCTCATTTACTTTAATATCTAAATAGAAAACCATTTAAGGCCGATGAAAACTGAATTCTTTTATACTATTGAAAAAGGTAATAGGGATTCTAAGCTTATTCAAACTGGCACTGTGTTTTCCCCATTTATTCTAGCTATCCTCTAAACATTTATACATTGTACATTAAGTAAAAAAATTCATTCAACTCACTGTCCAATACACCCAATTTTTACGTTAACTAGACTCAATTTTTACGTTAACTAAACTCAAGTCGTCATTAGGGTTCAGTCTAAGTCAAACTGTATTCAAATCAGCACTAGTGAAATCATGTCCAAGTCTGAGGTTAAATCATGCAACCTTACATTAAATGTTGCTAAAAAAAAAAATCAATATCTCGAATCCCTAAACTGTATACTCAGTATTCTAAGTATGTAAAACTATAGTGCGATAAAGACCTACTCAATCCTCATTTCACACACAAAACTCAAGTCTTCAATTCAACACTTGAGTAATAGTTTAAAATCACACTAAATTGCTGTTTCTAATTATCTGCCCTCAAAAATCATACTAAGTTACTAGTCTTCATTATCAACTCTCTATCCATACGCATCTTTACATCACTAACATAACATCGTAACACTTCACACTCAGTAATAATATTTATCTTAGTAACTTTCTCAGATTCTTAAAATACCCTTTAACATCAATGTTAACACCGGCATTTCCCTACTATACCACTACACGAGTTACGTTTGCCACTTCTACAGTTAAACAATTTAATCTTATTCTTCAACGTTATTTCTATATTTATATATTTCTCCTTGTACTTCAACCTTACCTTTTGTATTTATACATTTCTCTTTACACTTCAATATTATCTTAGTGTTTTTTTTCTGCACCAACCCAATCTGTATAAGTAAACACGTTTCACAATACATTTCAGTATATCTTAGATTTTTCACACTGAGGCCCGTCCTGCTACACCCAACCGTAGTCTCACACTTCCGTGCTCCACTTCCTCTGTATCTTTCTAACCTTAATGTCTACTCACTGGTTCCATGTTGATTCCAAAAAGCCACTTGTGCTGCCGCCAAGGTAGGATCCAGAGGCAGGTCGTCAGTCTTCCCTTTGCCACACTATCCACCCCCGTGCCCCTTCTTATCTCTCTCACACTCGCTCACACACTGACTTCTACCCTAAGGTTCTGCTGGGGGTATTCGCCGGAAGTAATGATGTGTACTGTTCATACCCTTCACTCAGTCATCCCAGACATTCTAGCCTGGTGTAGTCCATATTATTCTGACACACTGTTTTCCTTTTTGAGACTAATTTACATCATTTGTGGTCACCTCATAGTTTTGCGTCATCGCCACAGCTACACATTACGTAAAACTTATTAAAACGTGTCCAGCCTCTATGCTAATCTGTCTTGGTCTCAGTACTCCTTTGTTCTTCTACTCCTTCGTCCTTTGTTCTTCACTCTTCATTCTCCATTTTCATTCATCATTCTTCATTGCTCTGCGGCCTCCTCCAATGGTTCAAGTTGTCTTAAATATTTATACTTATCCCTGAGCATTTTCCACTTTCCTTTGTCTCTTTGTGATGCTGGAACAACACGGTAGTCCTGGTAATTTACCGTCCTTGGTTGTGGGTTTGGTTGCCCAGCCGTGGGTGGTTGTCGTTGTTGTTCTGAATCACCCTCGTGCGTCCCTTGTCTCCGTTGTGCTGTCTTTTCGTCATCGCCATCAATGTGCTGGTGCAGCATATTCCCCTCTCCGGAATGGCACGTCCCCGTGCCATCTGCTGGCGGTAGAACTCTTTGTCAGGGGAATTTTATGTATTTACAAGATAAGTGTATAATTCAAAAGATAATGGGATATTGTATAATTCGAGTATACAATATATAGCTATGTGTGCTAAGAATGACTATCGAGTCATTTACTACGAGAGAATAGACTCGTGAAATCAAGTAGCAATTTCACTTTATGCTGGCTTACTTCGCCAATTCTCTAGAGTCGAGAATTTATAGACTTTCTCAACGGTACACAGCAGAGACTAGACGCTCAAGTAGGCTGTAATATTGTACCGTTGGCCTCTGAGAAAGTTAGTTTCTCCCCTTAACATTCAAAAATGATAATAATAAAGATAAACAGGATCTTGGCTGAGCCAAACTCCTAGCTAGCACAACGGATTTAAGGATTAATGGCAAAAGCTGGCCTAAGTACCAGTCGTGATTTAATACAAAGAGTTGTGCTAACATGGAGTAGCAAAACTGTATTAAATAAGTGGGAAAATTAAACACGACTGTTACATTTAACAAAGCTCAAAAAACGAACTGTAAACTTATTGAATACAAGCAAATAAATTTACGTTACATGACTCCAATTCAAATAAAAGAAAGGGAAATGCACTCACTTAAACACTCAGACAAACAGCTAAATATCTCAAAAGCTTAAGCCTAGGAAAACAAGAAAATACTAATCGGTATAGATGAGACCGAGCTGCTGTGACGATCACCAAGGGGTGGGAGCTACAACGATACGCGCCAACACAAGCTGAGATCTGAAATTGCTAAGAAAATAACTCGAGCCTTGCGAGGCGTACCGCAAGACCGTGTCTACAGACAGACTGAGCTCTGATTTTGAGTACCCGGCGCGAAAGCGTGTGAAAGGGCGTGGCCTTACGTAACGGCCCAGAGACGCGAGCGATAATTCATAAATTATCGCTCAGAGGAATGCACTGCCCGCACATAAAAACAATCACTCGCGAAAGAATGACAAAAGTTTTGACAACTTGATGCGAATACAAGCACGTGAGCGGACGGTTTGAGGGGACGAGCGAAACATTGTACATTTCATAATAATTCGTTCCTCCCACAAAATCACTCGATGTCACAATTTACTTTACATAATTTTACGATGTAGAAAATTCGTGACACTCTTCAAAAGCCCTTCATTCTGAACATTGAAGGATTGACAATGGGAAGATTGTACGAGAGGACAGAAATCCCACCATAAAAATTGTAATCATGATGAGGCAGATGACATTGAAGTAGGTGGACCATGGTGTCGGAGCATTCAGGTGTTGGTGGAGGGGCTTGATGACCATATGTTGGATAAGGTCCTGAAGTGGAAGTGGTCCATCTAGTATGACGACAACTTGGGTACTAATAAATGAGAAAGTCATTAAGGCTGCTTGCTCTATTGGTGTGAGAGTTACATTGATGGGGACAGCGACTGGAGTTATTTTCAACTTTTGTGTTCTGATAACTGTGGCACAAGCAGGTAAGACAAGGGCATTGATGTGAGCGCTACAGCCCTCTCCCAAAGCAAGTAGGCCAGTATTTCATGCTACATGTTCCACCTGGTACTTTATCTGATTAGGGCACGTTAATGTAAAGTGAATAGGATAGGACATAGAGAAACCCCAACCAGTCTTATGTGTTATGAATACTGGGATAAAATCCTTTAAAATGACCTTAGGTCACAGCTTACTAGCATCTGGCTTTCCCAGAAACAGTGCAGTTTCACAAACAAGCACAGTATTATCATAAATGGGCTTAATAGGAGGACATAACAACAATCGACTATGATGAAACAGTTCAAATGAATCAAGAGTAACGTAGTGCCTCCTATTTTTGGCTTATTGCTAAATATCGGGCAATTCTATCATGGCGCACAATGTACTGTGTTTCTGGGACTCTATAGGGTAGAGAACTTATTTTATAAACATCAAAGACATCATCAGGGTCACCCCTTAACAACACCACCAAGTAGAACACACGTGTGGTGCGGTTGATAGACCACTTGACTCTCAGTCCAAGTGACCCGAGTTCAAGCCCCGCTCAGACTGTGCTAAATGTGCCCTGTCAAGTGTAGCTCAAGGCGTGCAGTGGTTGAAGGCCTGCATGGGTTTGAAAGTCAGCGGGGTAAAGATTAGGCGGTCTGTCCCCTTGTGCCTATGCTTCACTCCAGCGTTGGTGAGGCTTGGTAGTGTGGTCGCTCTTCAGGAGCTGCCAAGGTCAGCCTGTTGACCCCCTTAGGTTAGGACACTAGAATAAGGACCTGTTTATTTTCAGCCACTGGCTGCAGCCGAAAATTATTGTTATGTTAGTAGAATCAAAGGACATTCGTGGAACTATGGATATCACATCGTGGTATACACTATACAGCTAAAAATTCAAGACGTGCAGGGTATAAATGGCCGGGCGTTAACAGCAAAGTTTCTCTCAAAAGTGATAAAAGTACTGAATTAGGAACCAAAAAGAACTAAGAATGTCCTGCTAACATCTTCTCTAACCCCATCTTTAAGTAAAGCTGTTTGTTCTGGATGTCAGTCAGGGCTAAAGACAAATCAGTCACTCAGTAATTCTAATTTCTTCCTCATTTTTCGGTGTTAAGAAACTACCTTGCCTAACTAGATAATTTTGGCACATTAGCTGCTTTTTCCAACCATTTTATAGCCTTAATCATACTCGTCATGTTTCTAGAGGTGGCATTCAAAATTTGAATGTGCAGGTTAAGTTCAAGTCTTTCCTCCTCCGTAAGTCTTAATGTCATTTATTCGTTCATGTATTATATCGATATGATGTTGTGTTGCTGTCCCAAATAGTGCATTAGATATTTCTCCTACAATGTTGAGGGCTCCTTGCTTTGCGGGAGACCTTGGTGGAGCGGTGGCATCATGTTACAGGAATGAAAAGTAATCATCTAAGGAGTGAAACAATTTACCAAACTCAAAATCAAAAGAATTTATGGTCTCTCTCTAAGCATTTACTACAACTGAGGAATTATCCATGTGTTCTATCAACAGTTTACGTCGGCAGCTAATTTTCGTGCATGTTCTAAGGGTTGATAAAGTAGCTAGATCTCCTGCACGTAAGTGACGGAGAAAGAGTGGCCAGTAAAGTGCTCTTGTTGTTCTTCTTTCAAGGCCAGTCCAGCTCTCACTGGCAGGTCGTTCCATGCCTGACATCCACATCCACTGAAGAACACGATCACTAGAATCTGCAAAAAAAATCGAACTTTTACCTTTGATTTTCACGAGGTCAGCCTGTAGATTTACCTTGTATATTCAAGAGGCCGATCCATAACATCAGGCAATTAGGTAAGCCCCCTAGACCTTAAACCATAGGAGTTCCTTTCTTCCTCCTCAGTTCGCTTCATATCTCCTACCTGATCAACTGCCACTGCATCTGCTTCTGGTATTTCTTGCATATCCTGTATGTCCTATATGTCCTGAGTGCGCTGTATGGATTCCTATACCACACTCACCCATGAGACTTGAGAGACTTCCCCATCTTCGTCTTTTTCAACGTCTAAGAAATCTCTTATCTCATAATTTCTTATCTCCTCTTGCAGAAGAGGATCCTCATGTTTGGGATACGCTCTCTGTACATTACCATTTAATTTTTCCATCAATGTTATCCTCATGAGCAAGTCTCACTCTGTCCGTATGGACTTCCATTTCCTTCCCAGTGTTGATGCTTACTAATTTATTACGTCACTGATTTTACTCTTGATGCGGAACAGTCCATCATACAAAGGTTGTAACTTTTTGTTTCCTTCTGTTTGGGAATTCTCTGAACATAGACTCTGTTTCACGTGCGAATCTCCTTTACACACACCCTTGGGTTTTGCTGTCTTTCCATAGTTTCCTGGTTCTCCTCTAAGTACTTCATACATCGCCGATATGTTCTGTTGGCTTTAATAGCCATTTCATTCTTGTAATCATCCAAATCATAACAGACTGGCTCCTCATGTTTCACAACAACGTATGGGACACCTGGATCCCATAGGAACATCAGATAATGAGACTCTCTTAAACCTCAGTGATATGCAGTGTTGTATGCCCACGTGGCAAAGTATAGCATCGAATCCCATATCCGTGGATTATCTTCTACCAAGCTCCTTAGGAATTTGATAATAGTGGCACTGGCTCTCTCTACTACCCCATTCGCATAGGGATGATACGCAATTGTTGTCGTTTCTTCGTTTTTAATATGTCTGGAATCCCATTAAGAGTACCATTAACAAATTCTGTCCCGTGATCCTTAACCATCCATCGAGGCTCCGTGAACACATACAACATTTTTCACGAACACATTTGCAACATTATCTGTTGATTTGGTATAGAACGGGACTGCGATCAAGTATCTCGTCATTACATCAATTATTGTCATTATGTACTTATAGCCTTCTTCACTTGGGTTTATAGGGCCTATCAAATCCATATGAATCCTCTCAAAGGGTATTCCTTTTAAGCTGTCAGGGGATGCCCCGGCGGGTTCTAAGACAATTGCCCCCCGGACAGTCGCCCCCTGGACATCTGCCCCCGGACAACTGCCCCCTGGATAACTGCCTCCTGGATAACTGTCCCCATAGGATTATTTCCCCCCGGGCAACCGCCCCCCGGATAACTGCCCTCGTAGGATAATTGCCCCCCGTGGATAATTGCCCCCGCATCCACGACAGGCAAGAGACAGACATTATTATAAATGTATTTTTTTATAAATGTCTTTTATAAATGTGTTCTATTGATGGCAACTGTACGGAGGCATCCTCTGAAATACAGTACTCTGAACTGCTTGGTTGATGATCTGCTGCGATGTCCCGTGTGAGCTGATTGCTTGATTTTTGATGTCACGCCGAACAGCTAGCATTTCTGGACGACCCACCTTGACAGCATTTGTATGTGTGTTGAAGCTGCCAACAGTTTCTCCATCGTTGTTGTGCCGACGTTTTTCACACTCATAGGACACCACGTCTTTAGCTAAGGTCTTCTGCTTCACGTATATGTGGCCTTCGTATATGAGCATTGGCTTGCCACGCTCACTTGGAATGAACTCCATGGTTGGATGAACCTACACCGTTGCTAGATATGCAAATCACAACCATGGCCAGCAGTAATGCAACAGTATTGGTCTGGTTGGCGATCACAGACTGATACAACCGGCTTCACCCCACAACTCCGAAAGACTGTCGAATGGAAGCTGTCATAACCAGCCAACACTTCAACTGATCAGGCTGGTTTATGTTTTCGGAACAGTGAGAATGACACCGTGGGTCGACGAACACGGCTTGCTCTTCATAAGGCCAGCTTACTAAACATGTTTTGTATTGGTGGCTTTGACGTATGTTTGTTGTGCTGCCAGTTTGGGGGGCAGTTATCAGTGGGGGGCAATTATCCTACGAGGGCAGTTATCCGGGGGGCAGTTGTCCGGGGGGAAATAATCCTATGGGGGCAGTTATCCAAGGGGTAGTTGTCCGGGGGCAGATGTCCAGGGGGCAACTGTCCGGGGGACAATTGTCCGGATACCGCCCCGGCGTCCCCAGACGGCTTAAAGCCATTGCAAGTAAGGCATTCCTTGCAGTAAGCTTCAACATACTTGATCATCCTCGGCCACCAACAAAATCTTTTAAGTGTTTCCGGTGTTACCTTAACACCTTCATGACCTGCAGTAGGCAACTTGCGAGCTATATCTGATGCATCTCGCATGCACTCATCTGGGGTCACAACCTGCATTAAGCTATCACCATAATCATTATTATCCATACGGTATGACAGGCCATCTTCCACTATAACCTCACTAGTGCTAACTCCTAATGCTCGCCGCATATCCCTGAACTCTTCTTTCGATACTTCTACTCCTTCATCTTCTAAACCTTGGATATATTGCTCCTTCATCATCTTGTAAAATGGATGCGCATCCTGCCTTGATGTTACGACCAATTCTCTCCATCTGATAATATCTCTTTCTCTATCTGCATCAGTTCGGGGTATTTAGTGGTCTTCTTTCTCATAATCATCATCATCATCTTTTGTTTCCTCCATTACCTTTGATCTCGCACCCGTAACCGCGAGAACTCTGTCCTCCGAGAAGACTCGGCCCTGAAGCCTAGACTGAGCATCTGCTAGGATATATCCTTTCCGGGAATATATGTCACTGTGACGTCGTATTCCGCGGTTAACAACTGCCACCTAGCAATTCGTCCACCGGGACTAACTGTTTTCAACAGCCATGCTAAAGGTCTGTAATCTATTCTCAACTCAATTTCATAGACTAGTATCAAACTTCTATTCACTTGGAGACCATAAACTATAGCTCTCTCTGTGGTGCAATACTTCACCTCGGCAGAATTCGGTCATAAGTGGCCATCATCCTCCTTCTGTTGTAATACTTCTCCTAGAGGAGAAGAGGTAGCATCTGCTATTAGGACAAATTTTCTAGTAAAGTCTGGAAATTGTAAAGTTACTTCTTCAAGCAGTTATCGCCCCAACATTTGAAATGCTGATTTTGCCTCGTCACTCCACTGTATTGCAGTATTATCCTTCTTTTTATAATTCCTTCCTCCAGTCAGTTTAATGAATGATCCAGCTTCCTCAGCATAAGACTGGATATACCTACGGTAATAATTGGTCATTCCGAGAAAGGATTGTAATTCACAGACAGTCTTGGGAGTGGCTATGTCACGAATAGCTTTTACCTTTTAGGGTCGTGATTTTATCTCCTGTGCACTAACTACATGTCCTAAGTAGTCAGCCTACGATTTAAAGATGTGACACTTGGACAACCTTACTCTCCATAACACTGTATCTAAATTCTCTTCATGTTTCTTCCAACTTTCTCGCTGAACGATTATGTCATGCAGGTACGCGTGTGTACTTGATCCCGTAAGACCGTTTAGTACGTGACTCAATAGTCTTTGAAATGCCGCTGGTGCTTCCCTTAGTCCATAGGGAAGCACACTGTACTCACAGTGGCCTTCAGGGGAGAAGAGAGCTATTTTCTCCTTGCTGTCCTCCGACAACGGTATCTCATGATGCCACTGACGAAGGTCCAAGCAGCTGAAATAACTGCTCTTCCCCAGCTGCGCCAATATGTTCTGGATATTAGGAAGAGGAAATCTATCCTCCCCAATACTGGCGTTCAACTTTCGAAAGTCCAAACACAATCTCAGGCCACCTTCCTCTCTCGCTGCTGGCACCAGTGGATCGTTATATGGATTTCGCGAGGGTCAAATAATTCCCTGCTCCAACATAGTCCCTAAGTTTTCCCATATTTCGCCATGATACTTCACTGGAATAGGATATGATTTCTTGAATGCTACCTCAGGGTTCGTTGTGACCATCTCGTGATACTAATAAGGGGTCACATTAAGCGGTTCATTGTGAACACTGCTGGATGTTTTATACTAATATCTTTAAGGCTTTCTTCTCTTTACTTTTCAACTGTGGAAGAAACATACTGCCAACAGAAGTGAACAACTTCTTCCGGAATTTCCCTACCGCTTAGGCATCTTCTGTGATAACTTCTGATATAACTCCTCTTCGACTGCCTTCATCTGCATCCCATGATACTTTATAACATGGTTTAACATGCCCCAAACATGTGTTTCCTTTAAGTTTGATCCTGTCCGGACTAGTACTAACGCACCTCACCTTAAAGCGAAATCGCGATTTCTCTCGTGCCTTCTCTACCATCTCTGGCCCTGCTTGCTCTGGAATCCCTGTTTTCTCTTGTAACAACAATAATCCTGGACATGAAACGGCTGCTATCATGCTTCCTTCCTGAGGTTCAAAGATAGCCGCCTCACCTTGCTTCGCTTCTGCTGCCAAGATAATCGCCCCGCATGCCCAAGCATCGATTACTGTATTCATCGATATCACAGCCCTTGCTATTCCTAAGTTCCCATCTACTTGCACTTCTCTGCATTCGCCATTTACTTGTGTCGCTCCTTCATACTCTAATGGCACGATTTCTGCTATCTCGCCCTCAGTATATAAAGTCAGGGGGTCGGTTACCAACTCAGTCCATGTCAACAACATAAAGTCCATCCCTATCAGCATGGGTGTGGGCAAACCAAATCTTTCTGCAGCTGCAAAGGTATGAGCGTACCACTTATTCATGGGTCGCAGACGTAATCCTATCAGACCGTCGGTAATCATTTTGTCTCCACTCACAGTAGATAACCTGACTGTTTCTTCTGATTCCCAATCATCTCGCTCAAGGTTCCTCTTCAGCTGTTGATATAATCTTCCTTTGTGATAAGTGACCTTGCTGCCCCATTATCAATCAAAGCCAGAATACTGTCCTCCAGGCCATTCGCGTTTACCAACGTAATGACAAATTTCTCATGACTCAGGATTGAGGCGATCGGCGTTGGGTGAGATTTTTTCTTTCTGACCTTGTGGTGCTGGATCTGGCGATCCAGACCATGAGGCAAGCCCTCATTGGTCATTCCTTCCTCTCCTCCTATTATCTTCTCTTCCCCATTTGTGCTCTTCTCCTACCTGCCCAACACTGTCGAGCCTGGTGGCCAGGCTTGTTACAGATGAATCATCTCTCTGTTTGGGAATTGGTAGAACCAACTCGCCAATTACAATCTCGAGCAATATGCCCTTTGCCACGACAATGGTAGCACTCATTGGTTGGACAGCTCCTAGTTACATGTCCACTCCTCTTATACAAAAAACAGGTGAGAGAAGAGGAATTAGTAGACTTCGTACCCCCTTGGGACCAGAACGGGGTTTTGACTTCTCTATCGCCCCCTTGCAACCAGTACTTAGTTTATGTTTATCCACTCTCTCTAACAGCTTTAGCTGCGGATGGGTTTCTTCATACCTCGCCATTGTCTCCGTGATCTTATATGGATCTTCCCTGTCTCGGTTGCTTAACATGTCTCGTACCTCAGGCGGCACACTCCTACGTAACGCACCTCCAGTCACTTTATCTATTACCTCATCGTGTCCTGGCTCTGTTTGATTGGCCTGAGTGCACAAAGATTCTAGGTGCATAAAAGTCATGGAAAGTTTTTTCCTGGAGATCAGACCGCAGCCCCCATCTCACTTAATATTGTACAGGATCTCTTCTCAGCTGGGTATGCCTTTAAAAATTCTCTTTAAGTGTAGCCCAAGCTGTGCCCACCTTCGTTGTATCGAGGGGGTGAGTATGTGCGGAATCTAAACTGTATGTTTTTGCTAACTCCACCCTACCCTGGTCTGTCCAAAGGGGTCCTTTAGTGACGTCTTCGATATTCTGTAACCAACGTCTGCGACTCGCTATACATCTATACTGAGGGAAATGTGGTAATACTTGCTCTTCTCCACAGAAAAAGGAAAGACCCGTTATTTTTGCTTAACTGTTCATGGCATACCTGGTTAAGGCCTGACTCATCTGCAAGATCATGCAAGGGGTCCAGAGGGCCCACCACCTTCGTGCAGGATTAAGTACAGCTCATACTTTCGCTTCTGGCTTCCTCGGGGTATTCGAATAAGAAAAC
>JAGKTI010015044.1:0-20942 GCA_018397915.1 Birgus latro | reverse complement strand
GCAGTATAAAGTGTAGTGTAAAATGGGTATAGCTTTCATGTGCAGGGGGGAGGCTTGACTGGGGTTCCGCCGGCATAGATCATGGGTCCGGGGCGAGATGGGGCTCGAACCTGTGCCAGAGGGTACAGGGCCTTGCGTTCCCAGGCTGCCGCTTCCGCTCAATAGAGAGGGGCCCGAACCTGGGAGTAGCGCCCCAGGTGGCTGCCCTATCATTGGGTGTATAATGGCGGGGCAGTTGCAGTGCCAAGCCGCGCTTGGAGGGTGTCCCTGCAGCTGTCATGGCCTGGTGCCCCGAGGCCACTACCACAGCCACTGGTAAGCTGGTGGGCTAGGGGTCCCAGATCCATTGCCTGGACCTGGGTCTGTGCAATGGGTCGGGCCGTTGGAATGTTTACCCCCCTTTATCTTACCGACTATGACTATGAACAAAAACAAGCACCAAAGCAAGCCTGAGGACAGCAAATCACCCAGGGGGTTTAGGGTGGGTTCGTGGAATGTGGGTAGTTTGAGAGGAAGAGCAGGGGAAGTTGTTGAGGCATTCAGTAGGAGGTGGGTGGATGTGGCATGTTTGCAGGAAGTCCGGTACAGGGGTGGATCAGCCAGAAAGATTGTTGGGAAGGATTGCGACTATAAGTTGTTTTGGCAGGGGGGAACTGACGGATATGGGGGTGTGGGTGTGTTGGTTGCAGAGAAATGGGTGGAATATGTCATGAATGTTATGAGAGTAAGTGATAGGATATTAGTAGTGAAAATTTTGGTCGGGCAGAGGTTGCTTTCAGTTATATCGGCATATGCTCCACAGGTGGGATTGGATGACGCAGAGAAGGATAGATTTTGGGATGATTTAATACGTGTAGTGAGTGGTATGGGTGATGATGAGGTAGTGGTTCTGGGAGGGGATTTAAATGGTCATGTGGGTGAAGCAGCTCAAGGATATGAAGGAGTCCATGGAGGATGTGCATATGGTGTGAGGAATGCGGAAGGGGAAAGAATACTCGAGTCTGGGGAGGCTATGGACATGATTGTGTGCAACACACATTTTAGGAAAAGAATCACCCGGTTGATTACGTATGAGTCCGAGGGAATTAGTAGTCAGATAGATTATTTTCTGGTCAGGAGGGTTGATAGGAGATTAGTGAGGGATGTTAAAGTTATAGGAAGCGAGGAGTGTGTGCAGCAGCACAAACTGTTGATTTGTGACATGGCGCTTAAAAATCGAGTGATGAGAAGGAGGACATATGTACCTAGGAGGAAAACATGGAAGCTGGGAAACCAATCAGTAAGGGATGCCTTTTATAGTGAGTGAGGAGAGTGGTGGCTGAACAGGAAGCCGTAGATAGAGGCATTAATGATCAGTATAGAGCCCTTAAGAACAACCTCTTGAGGGTTACTGATACAATATGCAGTTGGACAAGAGGCCCACCAAGACATAAAGTAACTTGGTGGTGGGATGAGGGTGTAGAAGCTGCAGTTAAGGAGAAAAGAAGGCTTTTCCGGGAATGGAAGAATGGTGGTAACAGGGAGGAGTACTTGGCTGCCAAACGCAGGGCTAGAAGAAAGGTATACAGGGCGAAGTCTGAGTCACAGAGACTTTTACTTGATAATCTAAATCATGAAGAAAGGAAAAATATGATTTTTAGGGTGGCAAATCAGGTGAAGAGGGATAATCGGGACATTGTAGGTGAGCAGTGTGTGAAGAATGATGATGGAAGGGTGGTGGTGAGCAGTAAGGATATTAAAGGTGCATGAAGAGATCATTATAGCCGATTGTTGAATTAGGAGTTTGATTGGGATAGAGAAGGTTTGGAGCCCGCTGATCCAGTGTTTGGCCTTTGGCCTTTGATTGACGCTGCTACTGTGAGTGAGGCAATAGGCAGGATGCGGGTGGGGAAGGCGGCAGGTGTGTCTGGGTTGACTGCCGAAATGTTGAAGGCCTCAGGAGATACTGGGGTGAGGTTAGTCACTGACATGATAAATAAGGTTATATAAATGAGTGTGTTGTCCCAGATGATTGGCTGAGGAGTGTAATTGTAAATGTGTACAAGGGAAAGGGTGATGCCCTGGAAAGGGGAAATTACAGAGGTAGAAAGCTTTTAGATCAGATAATGAAAGTAATGGAGAGAGTTCTAGAAGGTATGATTAGAGAAAGAGTGAATATAGATGAGATGCAGTTTGGGTTTATGCCAGGCATATTCACTGTTCGACAGCTTCAGGAAAAATATATTGGAAAGAAAAGGGAATTGTATTTTGTTTTTGTTGATTTGGAAAAGGCCTTTGACAGAGTCCCTAGAGAGGTGGTGACTGCGCAATTAGAAAGCTAGGGTTGGAAGAGTGGCTGGTTAGGGTGGTGATGGCCATGTACATGGGTGCTCGCACCCAGGTAAGAGTGAATGGAGCTTTGAGTGTTGAGCTTTCCGTGAATGTTGGTGTTCATCATGGGTCAGTTTTGAGTCCCTTGTTGTTTATCATGGTGCTTGAAGCCCTCTCACGTGACTTCAGAGATGAACTCCCATGGGAGATGTTGTATGCTGATGATTTGGTGTTGATTGCGGAGAATATAAAGGAGGCGGAGGAAAGATTTAAGAAGTGGAGAGATGGTATGGGGCACAAGGGCTTGAGGGTGAATGCATATAAAACAAAAGTAATGATATCTAGGGTTGGTGGCGGTACAATCAGAAAAGAGGGAGAGTGGCCATGTGCAGTTTGCCACAAGGGTGTGGGAAGCAATTCCATCTTGTGTAGTGTTTGTGATAAGTGGGTGCACAAGAGATGTAGTGGTATTAGAGGTAGACTGCGATATGATGCTGATTTCATGTGTGCGGCGTGTCGGGGAGAGCAGGTGGAGATTGTTAGGCGTGAGAGGGTTGAACTTGCAGGTGAGTCTCTTGAGTGTGTGGAGGAGTTTCGTTATTTAGAAGACATGTTATGTGCCGGAGGTGGGGCTGGAGTTAGCTCGGTTGCTAGGGTGAGAAGTGGTTGGAAGAAGTTCAGGGAGCTGTTGCCTCTCCTGACATTGAGAGGACTCTCCTTACGTGCTAAGGGGTCGTTGTATGCAGCATGTGTTAGGAGTGTGATGCTGTTTGGTAGTGAGACCTGGGCAGTAAAGGAAGAGGATATTCGCAGGTTTAAACGTACAGAAATGACAATGATTAGGTGGATGTGCAGTGCGTCCCTGCATGCAAGGCCTGGGGGGGCTGGGTTTATGATGGAAGAGTTGAGAGGTAGGATGGGACTGAAATGTATTGGTGTTGTGATGAGGAGATTTAGGCTGAGGTGGTTTGGACATGTGGAGAGGATGGGGGACGATAATTGGGTACAGAGGGTGAGAGGTGTTAATATTGGGGGAGGGGTTGGGAGGGGTAGACCGAGAAAGACATGGGACGAGGTCATTAAGTGTGGCTTAAGGGTTAAGGGACTGAACAGGGAGGCTGCCAGGGATCGAGCAGCGTGGAGAGCCGCCATTAGGTGACCAAGGCCGACGCATGCAAGCATGTTGGAGCCTTCAAAAACGAAACGAAGCGAAACGAGAGTGGCTGAGCAGACGACACGAGAGGGTAATGGAGGGGAGGTAGGGATGGGAGTCAAGAATGGGGGAAAATGGCTAAATTGTCAACAATGGATGAGAATACTGATGACATTAGCAGCTCTGACTATTGTTAGACATTGGCAGTACTGATAGATGATACAACTCACCATCTGAAAACCCGGGCGAATAAAAAAAAGAACAGAGTCACTGAAGTGACTCCCCGCGGTATGATCCATTGCACCGGAGCATCACGAAAGTGATGACCCGCGGTTTAGGGGATAAAGCTTCTTTCCTATCACGACCTTCTTTCTGATCATCAGTATGGGTTCTGTCAGGGACGCTCCACTGGCGATCTCACCAGACTCCTTGTCATCCTCCTATCGGGACTTTGGTGAATGCTTTGCCATTGCACTTGACATATCAAAGGCTTTCGATTGAGTCTGGCATAAATCTATAATTTCCAAACTGCCCTCTTACGGTTTCTGTCCTTATCTCTGTGCCTTCATCTACAGCATCGTTCTTCTCCTAGATCTATCGACAGTGGTGTTCCTCAGGGCTCTCTTCTATCACCAGCTCTTTTATTCATCAGTGGTTTAAGGTGTACATCTAACCCTATCCACTCGTACGCTGATGATTCCATCCTTCATCCTCCTATTCGGTTCCCGCAACGTTCATCTCAGCAGTTACTTCAACAAACAATGGATGGGGCATTGGCACACCTAATGTCTGACCTGTATCCATCCTTCATCCTCCTATTCGGTTCCCGCAACGTCCATCTCAGCAGTTACTTCAACAAACAAGGGATAAGGCTTTGGCACACCTAATGTCTGATTTGGTTCATATCTCTGACTGGGGTAAAAATAATTTTAGTTTGTAAAGCATCAAAGACTCAGTTCGTACACCTATCAACCTGACAAACTCTTCCACAGGAGTACCCTCTAGCGTTTCATAATATCCAGCTCAATCCTGCATCATCCTTGAACATGCTTGGCGTTTCATTCACTCAGTATTTATCTTGGAAAGATCATATTACATCTCTTGTAAAATCTGCTTCCAAGAGATTAGGTGTATTAAGCCGACTCCGAACCTTCTTTACCCCTGCACAGTTGTTGACTTTATACACGGGTTTTATTCGCCCCTGTTTAGAGTACAACTCTCATGTGTGTGGAGGCTCCCCATATACATCTCTTCTCAATAGGGTGGAGTCAAAGATTTTTCACCTCATTAACTCTCCTCCTCTTACTGGCTCCATTCAAACTCTGTTTCTTCACTGCACTGCTGCATCTTAATCTCTTTTCTATCGTTACTTCAATGGTCACTGCTCCTCTGAACTATCTGCTTGCATCCGTCCACCTCTACGACGGTGGCTCGATTGGTAGAGAGGTGGCTTGCGGTCCTAACGGACCCAGGTTCAAATCCTCACTGGAGTGGGGAACAGTTTAAGGATTTGAATTTCGTTAAATCAAGCTTTACTGATCTACCAGAAGACCCGCTGACATGTAAAAATACCCCCGCTAATACCAATACACCAGTCTTGTATGAGAGAGCCCTAGCCTGTATTCAATATGGACGCTGGGTGTTAGCGCCGAAGTGGTGACATGTAAAGTTGTATGGTATGTAGGAGGACTGCTGGGCCTTGATAGCAGGCTGTGTAGCCTATGCCCAGAGTCGGACAAAAAAAAAATCCTTTTTCTGTCCAACTATCTAATGCAAGGGTGAACCGTTACTCCAAGTCTTTCATTTATGCAACAGGTCAGATCTGGAACTGTCTCCCTCTGTCTGTAATTCCTACTTCTTATGACCCACTCTTTCATACGCAATGTGTCCAGACATCTCCAAATGAACGGATCTTGAATTTGGCTCTCTTTTGTATTGTTTTTTTTTTTTTTTACTTGGAAGGAACTGTTGTGGGCTCCTAGCCTTTGGTTCCTTCTTCCTCGCATAAAAAACATAAAAATCCACTGTTGTATTCAGCAATAAATGCCATTCTGGCCAACACCACAGTGGTGTTCATTCCTCAAGACAATATTTTGGTAATAAATTATATTAGGAGAATATTATGATCTTTAATGTTGTTATTCGTAAGTGTAAAAATCACTTAACGTCCGTCTCATGTACTCGCATGGAGGCACCCACTTGTTTTTTTTCCAGTTGGAAGACATGAGCCGAACCACTTGTGTGACTAAAGTGACAGATTTTACTTTTGCGGGCAAATCAGCAGGCAAAAATGTTTCTTGAAAAAAATCATCGTGTGACCCTGGTCATAATGTAGAAAATTTGTCAGTGTCAGGTCATATAAGACTGGATGAATATCGAAGGTACCCCGTCGTCTGCTGTGTTTATGACTGGCTGAACATCTCAGCCGACATGGGTACCACTTTTAAAGAGACACAAATAGGACTTGAAAATCAGTATAATGTTGAAAATCATATTAGTAAATTTGTACAGTAGCTCTCATCGACATTTAAAATATATTTAAGTCAATAAACTACAAAAGAACGCACAGAAATTGTGAAGGGATATTTGAAGAGACGGGTCAAATGATTCTGTCAAGTTCCAATAATTTCAGTTGCATGAAGCGAAGACCTTGCCTTCGAGTAGCTAGGATTTTTAAAATAATACCTGTTCAGTAAAAAATGTCCTTCCTATGCACCTAAAACGAAAGGAAACGTTTTAAAATACAGGCATAAGTCCCGTATTATTAAAACCAACTGCACAAAGATGGAGATCAGCTCATAAATTATTTTCGTGCATTAAACACACACACACACACTAAGATATTGTTGGACTGCACTGCAGTTTACATAATATCATTAAACTCTACGCAGAAACGTCAGACGTTATTTTTCTCTTATTGGTGTTAATAATTATATACAAAATTGTGTGAGTATACTTTTCTATTAACCCGCCCAGTCCCGACCGGATTTTTACCCAGCCTACCCCTCGATCCCGACCGATTTTCATCTTTTTTTTTTTTTTGGCTCAAACCTCCACTTTTGGTGAGAAACATAGAAAATTCATAGACAAATCGCCCTCCTGAGGTTAAAAATGTTGATACAGGTGTCATTTAGCCTTACGTTTTCCTTCTTTTTCAGGGTACCTGGCTAAAGAAAACGAACTGTGGAAGAGTTAACTAATTCAAGCCACTTTTAATTACGTATTTATTTATTTATTTGGTACGAATTTATGCGTAGTACAAGTCTATATCGGTTTTCACACAATAATATAGGCGATAGAAGCATTGTTCACTTACCCAAAACCCCAACATATGGCACCTTCCTACACGACATTACCACCTCATCACTTCTGTTTGTTTCTACCTCTAGCTTGTTTGTTTCTTTGTCCTCTGCCTCAGGAATCACTTTCACCGTGAATTACGTCATTGGAGAGACTGTGGGGCAACATACCTTTACCAGCCAGGTTACTGCTAACTGGTGAATTGCCCAGTGTTGGGGGGAGGGGGGTTAGGTGAGGTCAGGCAGTATCCCCGCTTGACAGCAGGTAGAGGAAGGTCTCCCAACAGGTGAATTGCCCAGTGTGGGGGGAGGGGAGGATGTGGGGTCAGGCAGTATCCCCACTTGACAGCAGGTAGAGGAAGGTCTCCCACATATGCCTACCAAAAATCACCCGTGAATGTTGAAAATTTGGCACACGAAGGGCCTTGCAATTGAGTGATGTATGATGCACGTCGGTGGGTCTGTCCATGGAAAAAAGTAGCGACGTGCATTGTACGTCGGTGGGACTCGGCGGGTTAAAGATCTGTTGAAATGTTTGCCTGCTTTCCTGTCCCTGAGCAGAGTAAAGATGGTTACATAATTCCTGGGCCAGCATTTACCTAGCACCCATTTTCTCCCTGATGCCTCGAAGACTCAGCAGTAACGTAAACTTGCCTGGAAATATGAATATCCCCAAGCTCTTGGTTGGTTGGCACATGAGCTTCTTGAATTGACATGTGGTCAACAGGAAAGAATGAGAAATCACTGCATAACTTGTTTTAATACTGAGAGTGAATATTCGTTTTTAATTTTTTATCTAGTTTCTATATGAGGAAGACTAACATATAATTCAGTAGAAAAGAACGGGCTTTAATTGTGGAATAGCTGCCTCGATTAGTCAAGAGGAGATGAATTTCAATGAAGACCTGTTGTAAAAAGCAATATACAGGAAGTGCAGATGTGGATGTAACATTTGAGTGCTTTTATCCTTTATGAAATTCCAGGTCAGAAAGTTACCAATAGGAATAGACAGTAAGCAAACAGTTAAAGAAAAGTACATCACTTTAGTACAATCGAATCACCATTCAGTAATGCAGGTGCGGTAAGAGACAGAATAGTAACCTCCACAGAGAAAGGACATGTAGAAAACCAGCAGTCAGCTTTCCTGCCGAATATACAAGAGTTAGTTACGTGAAATTCAACTTATTTGAGAATTCCTTGATGAGTCTGGCATCCATGGAGTCTTTAAGGGTGACGGTGCTATACAGTTCATCAGTGTCCGGGATGAAATCCACATAGGGGATGTAGCGAACTGTCACTATCTTGATCCCGTGACGGTTCATATTAGGTAACTGATCTGTGAAAATAATATATATATATAGTATATTACTCCACCTAGTATAGTAGTAGCAAATAGGATAATGAAAACGATGATGATGAGAGATGGTGTACCCTTTACATGTGTAGAAAATAGTGATGATGCACTATCTTTCCACACACACCACAAAGCCAGCAGAAGACAGGGCGTGTGTGCTGGGCATTCCCCAGGCCCTGTCTTCTCCCTTACTATTGTTTTAATCAGCCAACACCCCACTGACCGGGCTAATGTATGGCCCAGCCTGCACTATAGGTGCAGAAATGTTTGAACGAACGAACGAACTACCTTTCCCGGAATGGACTGGCTGACGGTCGTGTACAAGTTACATAACGTAATAAAATGGTCACTGGTAATCATCGGAATATCATTTATTTTTTTCTCTCCGATTAAATATTTATGAGAAAAAAAAAAAGCCAATCAATGTTGGAGATTATTGTACCTCGCGCGAAACATGCACCCTCACTGTGATGTCACAATCCATGCAAGGCCACAGCTGGCCACCACTCACAACAATGTCTGGGATTCATACTACAGTATCGGCTAGATTCTGGTGATTTCAGCTGTTATTATCATACTAGGTATGTAAGACATAGTGTGATAGCTCTCTTAAAGATGAAGTATGCTATGTTTGTGTTTTAGTGCAGAGTTTTGTTGGTTTAAGAGAGACTCGTAGTGACGGCAAACCTAGCTCCGACCAGGGGGTACCTGTAGGACAACTCGGTAGCACAAAGATTAGATTTGATAAAGTCGTAATGAAGCGATTAACTGATTCACCATAAGTGTTGCTAGGTACTGACTCCAGGGGCATATAGCCCTGAAACTGGGCAGTAATACATAGGGAAGATGTCACAAAGACTGGAATATTTCAGTTTTTTTTCCTCCTAGATAGGCCTGACTGTTGACAACTAGACGTCTGTGGAGTATTTGGTCAACTGATTTCTTGGTCTTATGTACTAGTGGTTTGAACATCTTTTTAGTAACAGCCATTCTGATCTGGAGAATATGATAATCACATCGCTACCAATGGCTAAAGCCAATTAAGTTAGGGTTCGTTTTACTTGACAGGTGACTGTTAGGGTGTTATGATGCTAGGCTGTTATAATTTTTATCGCCATATAAGTTCATACACACGTAATTATCTGAAAACTGGTCAAAATTTGTGTTTAAGTGACTGTTATTAAAATTTCAGGATTCAGAGCAAAAATTTGCTAAAGTTAGCTAGAGTGTTTCACTTCTAGCTTGACAGCTTGCCTTGACAGACTTCTGTTTTGTGTAAATATTGATTTACAGTGTAAATACATGTAGTAATCCCTCCATTATTCGGATGTCCAATACTCGGACATACTCACTATTCGGGTATTGTGGGCTGCCCAACCCCCAAAATGCCAAAAAAAATTCGAAAAAATGAAAAAAAATCGATTTTTTGGGACCGCGTCAGTTTGAATTTCCCGCATGCGCCAATCGGCTGTGTTTACGTGCGTGGCGCCTGTCTGTCGGTCACTATTACCCACTCAGTTGCTGCCTCGTGAACACCTCTGACAATGGCGGCCGAAGTGATTGCTTTTGTGGTGATACTCTACCACCTACAGTGCTTGATACTGCTCTTCACCTTCTTCATCATGTGTGTGATGATGGCCCCGCCTCCTGAGAAGAGGAAGAAAGTGGTTCTGACTCTGGAGAAGAAAAGGGAAGGCTATTGGAAAAGATGGACACCAGGTGGCCGACATCACGGATTCGTCGTGAATTCAATCTCCCTCGCTCCACCTTGTTTGATATCAAGAAGTCCCGAGACAAACTACAGCAGTACATGGCTGATTTAGCTTCGAAGACCAAACGAAACGTGGAGAGGAAGGTGATGTTTAGTCCTAAGTATGCAGACATCGACTGATCCATGCTGATTTGGTAATGACAACAACGTGCTGCAGGTGTGATGGTATGTGGAATGGAGCTGAAAGCTGCTGCTGAGAAGTTCAGGCTCCAGGACTCGTCACTACACCACAGGGGAATTTACTGTTATGTAGAGTGCAGTGAAGTGATGTGATCCCAGTTATGCAAAAAAAAAACGTTGTGGAAAGTGTTGGTGGAAAGTGCTGGTGATTGTAAATTGCTAAGGTTGTGTGGTGCAATTTCTTCACGTCAAAGTCTGAGATGATAGAGCGAGTTATAGACGGCAGCTTCTTTTTCGTAAGTACCCTAACTTCATCAAAATTCCTTGTTTTGTTCTTTCCATATCATTAATCTCATGCATAAACTGTGTGCAAGATGATTTCCATAATGATTTTCGTGTCTAACCTATTTTCATCATGCTGTAAATGTGTTAAAAATTACCCTAAATGTTAATCATAATTTCCTGCTTTCAATTAAATTTTTTCATGCATGGTTTTTAAGTGCACTAGCTAGGAAAAAGGTGGAAGCCAGTGAATTTCATATTCGGTCATAGCCCAACCTAACCTAACCTATCCTAACCTAACCTATGCTTACCATAAAGATTTTCATGCCTAACCTGTTTTCATCATGCTGTAAATGTGTTAAAAAATTACCAAAAATGTTAATCATAATTTCCTGCTTGCAATTTAATTTTTTCATGCATGGTTCTTAAGTGCACTAGCTAGGAAGAAGGTGGAAGCCAGTGAATTTCATATTCGGTCATAACCTAACCTAACCTAACATATCCTAACCTAACCTATGATTACCATAAAGATTTTCATGCCTAACCTGTTTTCATCATGCTGTAAATGTGTTAAAAAATTACCAAAAATGTTAATCATAATTTCCTGCTTGCAATTTAATTTTTCATGCATGGTTCTTAAGTGCACCAGCTAGGAAAAAGATGGAAGCCAGTGAATTTCATGTCCGGTCCTAACTTAACCTAACCTAACATTGTGTTAATCATAATTTCCTGCTTGCAATTTAATTTTTTCATGCATGGTTCTTAAGTGCACCAGCTAGGAAAAAGGGGGAAGGCAGTGAATTTCATATTCAGTCATAACCTAACCTAACCTAACCTAACCTAACCATTTTTCTGGTAGCAATTTACATCATTTACTGTATTTAATGCTTTGTATCCAATAATTTAGTGCATAAAATGTGAGAAAAGATGATTTCCATGTCAGATACTTACTTATACTATGCTGGCAAGTTCTGAGCACCTATGACTCACTCACCTCTAAATCATCATTTTTTGGTTGAAATTCAATAAATTCATGCTATGTGTGCATTATTTATATGAAAAGGGACCTAAATAAGTGCTATACATGTCCAGTAGGGAGGTAGGAAGGTAGTTTTCTGATTTAGGTTAGATTAGGTTAGGGTCATGAAAAACCAGTGCTGGAGCTTCAGGACCAATATCCGGACAAAACGAATATTCGGACATGCCTTTGGCTCTATTACATCGAATATTGGAGGAATTGTATTTGTGCTTTAAATCAATTTTTATGCAAAATGGAAGTCTGTTAAATGCATATTGACAATCTGAAGGGTAAATATCTGCTAACTTTAGCACAGTTTAGCTCTGAAACCAGATTCGTTATTAATATTCATATTAAGAACAAGTTTTTGACTGGATTTCAGATAATTAGGTGTGCATGAACCTATATGGTGATAAAAATTGTAATGTTTTCCCCCGACTCGATATTTCCTCGCAAAGCTGCACAACAGTATGAGTTGCCACTTTTGATGGGGTACTCCTGACGCGCTGCTTGCCACCACAACTTCTGGATTTCATCTCCTGGAACAGTGATGAATCTTTTTTCTGGTGTGATTCTACCTGTGTTCTTGCACAGTGAAACAAAGCACCAGTGGTGGTTATTTGCTGACTTGGCCAAGACGAAGCGAGGCTTGGCTAAGCAACAGTACAATAATCACTCAGCTGGGGATCACAGTCTCTGGGCTTGGCGGCCTGTGACGTCACAGAACTCTAGGCTTGCGCTTCCATCAACTACCTTTTGTGCAACTTTGAAAGCTCATACCTCCAAATGTTTACTTTGGTTTGTCAAATTAACTACATAATAAATAATTCAATACATTCATCATCCAAATAAATTGTTTACTAAAAAAAAATTGACCATCAACCAGTCCATTGTAGTTGTATTTATGATGATGATGATGATGGTGATCATGAGAGATGGCGTACCCTTTATATCACTGGGAAATGGTGATGATGTACTACGTTCCCCAGAATTGTAGTTGTAATAGTATGATGAAGATAAATGAGACATTGTTTACCCTGTTCAACAGTGGGAAATGATAATGATGATAATGCTGGGAATGATGAGAGGTTGGTAATCAGTCTCTTAAAACTAGTAATGATAAATCATGAAGTTGTTAAAAATGTCCCTTAATACATATTTGCTGTTGAGCTCACTTTGAGATGTATCATACCATGATTTTAAACTGTTTTTATCACAATTTTAAAGAGTGGGTAATATTTGGAGATAATCTAACATGTCTCTCAAACATATACATGCATTAATTTTTATGTTTATTTATATTTTATTATTCCTTCACTGTTTCACACATCTTCCATCACTCATTCTTGTTCTTATTCTCATATTGTCTCGTATATAATTGTACACGATTTATGAAAACATACTTTCGAACAAGGGGATGTTATTCCGAAGAAATGTGCTTTCCCTCAAAGAAGTTAAATCTCCTTTGAACAGAAACTGAATGCCCGCTTGTCCAGCATTACAGTACATACAGCGACGGTACACCACCAACTGTTGCAGCTCTCTTCGCTTACCCACACCTGAAAGAGAGTATAATGTAGTGGCTGCTACAGTTAAACAGTTTAATTTTTACGCATAGAAACTGAAGGGATAATGAGAAAGGAAAGACAGTCATGAGCAAAAGTTCGTCAACAAAACTGTCCACGTTATGTCCCTCTCATGCTTTAGTTGTGTACTAAAAAAAAGTATTACATTCACATAAAAATTACTCATGTATACATCTCAGAACCACAGCTGGTATAAAAGTGTCAGTGTACATTTTGCCCATGGCGGTACCTTAACCTAATAGAAGCCCATAAGTGAATATGGATGTCCTCCCTATGACAACAGTACCTTGGCCAGACAGTGCAGGGGGTAAAAGGAATTGATCTGTAGCTGACCAGAGACAACACTGAATGTTGACCTATGACCAACTGTGAATTAAGGTTTTTAGATGACTAGGAACTCTTCACGGAACACAAATTAACTACAGACCTTCTATATGCTGAAGATTAGGATTTATTTTCTTATTTACAGTCGGAGGTTTGACAGGAGTAGTTCTAGCTAACTCCTCAGTCGATATTATCTTACATGACACCTATTATGTTGTAGCACACTTCCATTACGTACTCTCAATGGGTGGTCTTTGGAATTTTTGCAGGACTACCACACTGGTATCCTTTATTTACCGGCTTAGCATTGAACCCAAAATGACTCAAAATCCATTTCTGCACTATGTTCCTAGGAGTTAACATTACTTTTTTCCCTCAACATTTTCTAGGACTAAATGGAATGCCTCGGCGATACTCCGACTATCCCGATGCTTATACGGCTTGAAATGTTTTATCATCTCTGGGGTCTATAATTTCCCTAGTAGCCGCGTTAATATTTATTATTATCATCTGAGAAAGACTAGTCTCTTATCGTGTGGTCGTATTCTCAATGTACCTCCCTACTTCTATCGAGTGAGAACATTCGTACCCTCCAGCAGATCACAGATACATGGAAATCCCTCTAGTCTCTAACTTCTAAAATGGCAGATTAATGCGCTAGGCTTAGGACCTACGGACGAGAATACATTTCTCTTTTAGAACCAACTTATGGCAACTTGAAGGCGTTTAGGATTACAAGACAGAGCTTCTCCCCTTATAGAACAATTAATTTTCTTCCATGACCACGTAATAGTAGTTCTTATTCTTATTACAACTCTTGTAGGCTACATAATATCAAGATTATTTTTCAACTCATTCATCAATCGATTCTTACTAGAAAATCAAACAATTGAAATAATTTGAACTGTTCTTCCTGCCTTAATCTTAATCTTTATTGCTTTACCCTCTTACGGCTACTTTATCTCCTAGATGAAGTCAACAACCCAAGCGTTACCTTAAAATCTATTGGACACCAATGATGTTGAAGGTACGAATACTCCGATTTCTCCCAACTAGAATTCAATTCAATTATAGTTCCAACTGATGAACTAGGAGAAGCCGGATTCCGCCTTCTAGACGTTGATAACCGAGCTGTCCTACCGTTTAACACCCAAATTCGAGTTCTAGTAAGGGCAGCAGACGTGATCCATTCATGAACGGTGCCCACTCTAGGAGTTAAATTAGATTCCTAATTTCCCGCCCAGGCTTATTCTATGGTCAATGTTCAGAAATTTGTGGCGCCAATCATAGCTTTATACCAATCGTAGTAGAAAGAGTTTCCGTTAAATCCTTTTTGTCGTGAGTTACATCATCCGATGAAGCATAACTTTTATCTCACCAGATGACTGAAGTTTAAGTGTTGGTCTTTTAAACCTATTATAGTATAATTACTTCTGGTGAAAGTTAAAAAGATAAGCTAAGTTTAAGCTAGTAGGTTCATACCCCACTCAGGGCACTTTTCCCTCATTTTAATACATCCCCTTAACACAAGGTATAGTTCTTTTCAGAGATTGACGCTGATAATGTCAATTTTGTAGCTTAAATTCTACCTTTACCTCCTAACAAAAGAAACAACAATAATTAACTTTATTAATTAAAGGACCCCTCCCTCTTTTGCATTTACTTCTCTTTCCCCAACTTATTGTTCTCCTCTACATTAATCTCAGGAACCATTCTTTCGGTCTCATCCTCCTCATGGTTTAGAGCCTGAGTAGGTTTAGAACTAAACCTATTATCATTTATCCCACTTATAATTACCAAAAATAATCAATACTCCTTAGAAGCCGCTTTAAAATACTTCTTAATCCAAAGTCTAGGGTCCTCTTTAATTATTTTTTCAGCTTCTTTCATATTAATCTATCTTAATATCTCTTCCGTTATTTTGTTCTGTGCCTTAATCTTAAAACTTGGAGGTGCCCCGTTCCATTTCTGATTTCCTCAAGTTATAGGAAGTCTACTCTGACCACAAGCTATAATTTTAATAAGAATCCAAAAAATCGCTCTCTTATTTTTGTTGTCCTATCTAGAAATAATAAGAATAATAGAAACTTATTTTTCCTTAGCTAGAATATTATCAGCCATTATTGGAGCTGTAGGAGGTGTTAACCAAACCTCCCTACGTAAAGTTTTAGTCTTTTCTTCAATCAGTCATATCGGTTGGATACTTTCTTCCATCTTAGTTAGAGAAACAAGCATAGGAATCTGTTTCCTATTTTATTCACTAATTTCCTTATCTATCATTATCCTTTTCCACTACAAGCAAGCCTTTCATTTCAGTCACTTGCTAACGTTTAATTTCCCTATCGAAGTGAAACTATTAGTATTTTTCTCCTTACTATCGCTAGGATGTCTTCCCCCTTTACTGGCTTTGTTCCAAAATGGTTAGTCATTCAAGAACTAGCAAGAACAAGAAACTTTATATTACTAATTGTTCTCCTAGGTTCCGCCCTTATCACCCTTTACTTTTATCTTCGAGTTTCAATTATATCTTTAACTCTCAGATCTCCAAAATTGGTTATCTCCATCCCTAACAAATAAAGATTTAAATGAGTCATACCATACCCGATGTTCATTAACTTCTTTGGGCTCCTAATCCCATTTATAGTAATGATCATCTGGTTGATTAGTTAAATAATAATATAGACTTGTCAAGCCTAAGTTATCCTTAAAGGATATCACCCGATCCCACAAATAGCTCCCATTTTATGACTAAACCTGACTGTTATGTTTCTCTTTACTTTTATCATCCTTATCGTTATAAACAACTTTATCAAAATTCCCAGAAAAATCAACCCCAAAGAAGAAACAATTTATATTAGAGAAAAAACCTGAAAATGATTGCAAGACTATTCTCCATTTCTGAACCCTCTTCTGGTCTAATGGACCTAGAATTACTCTGACTCTCTACCTTTCTGGGGCTAATATTCATGCCGTATCTGTATTGAGTTTCCCCATCCCGATGATCCATCACCTGATATAAAATAAACATAACCCTCCACCAAGAATTCAAAAACATCCTTGGACCAACACAACAAAAAAGAACTATTATCTTCGTTTCCTTATTTTCATTTATTGTTTTCAACTTCCTAGGCCATTTGCCTTATATTTTTACAAGATCCAGACATCTAGTTATAACCTTAGGACTAGCACTCCCTCTTTAATTAACCTTCATAATTTATGGTTGATTTAATCACACTCAACACATACAGTATTTGCTCACCTAGTCCCCCAAGGAACACCTGTTGCTTTAATGCCCTTCATGGTATCAATCGAAAGAATTAGAAACATCATCCGCCCTGGAACTTTAGCAGTCCGATTGATGGCCAGCATAATAGCAGGACATCTTCTACTGACTCTCCTAGGAGGAACTGGCCCCTCTCTTACATCCTATCTTCTGGTCTTATTATTTATTGCTCAAATTCTACTTCTTCTTGAGTTTACTGTTGCAATTTATCAATCTTATGTTTTTGCAGTTCTAAGAACTTTATTTGCAAGAGAAATTAACTAATGGCATCATCACACGGACACCACGCTTTTCACTTAGTAGAAATAAGACCATGACCTCTAACCGGATCAATTAGTGCAATAATACTAACTACAGGACTTGTCAAATGATTTCACCAGTTTAATCCTGATCTCCTTATTCTAAGATTCGTTGCTGTCATCGTAACTATAATCCAGTGATGACGAGATGTAGTTCGAGAAAGAACCTTCCAAGGACTGCAGAGTAGTGGTAGAAGGGCTACGATGGGGAATGATTCTATTTATTGTATCAGAAGAATTCTTCTTCTTCTCATTTTTCTGAGCATTTTTCCACAGAAGACTAGCCCCAGCTGTAGAAATTGGTATAACCTGACCACCTAAGGGAATCGTCCCATTCAGTCCATTCCAAATTCCTCTCTTAAACACTATTATCCTTCTATCCTCGGGAGCTACAGTAACATGAGCCCATCACGCTATTGTAGGATCCAGTCATAATGAAGCCCTTCAAAGCCTTGGTGTTACCGTATTTCTAGGACTCTACTTTACAGCCCTCCAAGCTTTTGAATACTTTGAAGCCCCATTCACCATTGCCGACTCAGTCTTCGGATCTTGCTTTTTTGTAGCAAAAGGTTTCCATAGACTTCACGTAATCATTGGAACCACTTTTTTAATAGTATGCTTATACCGCCTTTATATATGCCATTTTTCTCCAACTCATCACTTCGGGTTTGAAGCTGCCGCATGATACTGACACTTTGTAGACGTAGTTTGATTATTTCTTTATATTTTCATTTATTGATGAGGAAGATAACCGAGTCTAGTAAATAAATTAGAAAGCGAAGTTTTGCACTTAGTTTCGGCCTAAGCTTTGACTATTTAGTCTCTAATTTTGACAGAAGCCAAACAAGAGGCTAATCACTGTTAATGATTTTATTGAAGTAACTCTTCCTATCAAGAATTAGTTGCTTCTGTGGTGTAAAAAACACGGCACATTTTCGCTGTACAATTAAAACTTCTTTTAGAAGCTAACACTTTTAGATGAATTCACCTCTTCCGCAACTTCAACTCGATATTCTACAAATAAATTATAAAAGTAAATATTAAAGAATGAAAGCATAAGAATTAACACTACAAACAACCTTCATAAAAGACTTAAAATTTCTATTCCTAACCGCCTGATGTGATTTAGAGATATTTATCAAAGTCTTAAACAAACCCTGGCCACCTCTTGTTTCAGACCAGCCCTTATCAATCATTTTAAAATAAGTTTGGCCTAAACTTAATCTTACTCTGGAAAGATTGAAAGTAGAAAGGAATGGTAAAAACCACATAGAACCTGAAAAAACCACTAATGGATAAAAATCAAGAGAATTTAACTTAAAATTTACATTCATAATATTTAGCAAATACCCCATTAAACCCCCTGCAATCCTAACTATTAAAACCAAACTTTTCATAAAAGGAGAAAGACAAATGATGTAAGCTTCAGGGAAAATTAACCAAGATAGTAAAGCACCACTCAAAACAGACCCCCTCCTTAAAGCTAACATAGGAGAAGTTATAATAGGAGAAGTGTCCCTAATATTTCTATATCTAGCTAAATTAAATTCCCCAGTTATAGAATAAAAAAATAAACGAAAAGTGTAATATACTGTCAACATAGTTGCAAAAACGTAAAGAAACAAAATCACAACATTAATCCATCTCATGAAAGCAACTTCCAAAATTAAATCCTTAGAATAAAATCCTGCCAAAAAAGAAATGCCACACAAAGCCAAATTTGCAAGATTTATACACATACAAGTCAACGGCATAAAGACTACCAACCCTCCTATAAGACGGATATCGTGGTACTCCTTAACATTATGAATCATAGCCCCAGTGCATATGAATAAAAGAGCTTTAAATAATGCATGAGTCAAAAGGTGAAAAAAGCAAGGTCTTTAAATCCCAAAGACAAAATCCTCAACATAACCCCCAGCTGACTAAGAGTAGATAAAGCAATGATCTTCTTTAAATAATATTCAAAATTAGCTCCAAGACCAGACATAAATATTGTTAATGAACTAAATAGCAATAGAATAGGTAGAATTGTCTCAGACAAAGCAGACCTAAACCGAATAAGCAAATAGACCTCAGCCGTAACAAGAGTTGAAGAATGAACTAATGCTGAAACGGGAGTTGGTGCAGCTATAGCAGCCGGAAGCCAAACAGAAAAAGGAATCTGAGCTCTTTTAGTTATAGCAGCCACTACAACCCTTTTCATTAACAATATAAAGTTATCATCCATATAAAATACATAAAAAATAAAATTTCAACCTCCTTCAACAAATATAAGAGCGATTCTTAAAAGAATCGCCACATTTCCAGCCCGATTAGATAAAACAGTCAACATCCCAGCATTAGCAGACTTCTCATTTTGGTAATAAATTACTAAAGCATAAGACACTAATCCTAAACCATCCCATCCCAAAAGAATCCTAATTAAGTTAGGACTAATAATTAGAAACTCTATCTATCTATCTATCTATTGCCAGACGCCTCAATCCCGAACGGGGTGGCCACAAACAAATCGCCTCCATGTCACTCTGTCCCCTGCCATTTCACTACCACGTTCCCAACTCACACCCCCCTCTCTCATATACTTCTCCACTCCATCCCTCCATCTCATCCTCGGCCTCCCCCTCCCTCTCGCCCCCTCCACCTCACTCACATACACTCTCCTCGTCAATCTTTCACTCTCCATCCTCTCCACATGCCCAAACCACCTTAACGTGTTTCTCCTAACGCTTCCCATCACGTCCTCAACCACACCACAACGCTCCTTCACTTCCTCATTTGTTAGTCTCTCCATGTGACTCCACATGCTCCTCTCAAATAACTCATTTCCACTGCTCTCACTCTTGACTTCTGTCCTTCCAACAGGGTCCAAGCTTCACTTCCATATGTCAGAGTTGGTATCACAATACTGTCATGTAACAACTTTTTCACTTCCATGCTCACCTCCCTGTTTCTTATCACTGCTTTCAACGAACCAGCAACCTTCCTTCCTTGCTGTACTCTTTCGAGCACTTCACCCTCCAGACTACCATCCTTACTCATCACACTGCCCAAGTACTTAAATTCACTCACACTCTCCATTCCCTTCCCATCCAATCTCACTGTACACTCACTGGCTTCACTTCTCTCGAAGACCATCACTTTACTCTTCCCCACATTCACCTTTAGATTCCGTTTCTTACACACTCTTCCAAGCTCATCTACCAAGCCTTGCAGCTCCCCTTCGTTTTCACTCAACAACACAGTATCATCTGCAAACAACAGTACAGGGAGTTTCCAAACACTGCCCTCTAAGGGCCACTCCAACATCCACTGCCCGACCTTGTATCTCTTTTATAACCCCATCCATATACAGATTGAACAACCATGGAGACATGACACATCCTTGTTTCAATCCAACCTTCAAATGGAAAGATTCACTCAGTTTGCCATCCACACGCACTGCAGCCTTAGCACCCTCATACATACTCTTCACTGCCTTCAACAACTTCCCATCCACTCCATATATTCTTAATACCTTCCACAAACCTCGTCTATCCATAATGTCATATGCTTTCTCCAGATCCATGAAGGCTGCATACAACTTCTTGCCCTTCTCTAGAAACTTTTCCACTAAGGATCTAAGAATGAATATCTGGTCTACACAACTTCTTCCCTTCCTAAAACCTCCATGTTCTTCTCCAACTAATTCCTCAGTAATTTCCCTAACTCTGTCAATAAGTATCCTACCATAAATTTTTCCTATTACACTGAGAAGGCAAATGCCCCTATGATTACCACACACTGCTTTTCCCCTTTTCCTTTGTACAGAGGAATAATTATACCTAACTTCCAATCCTCCGGGACTCTACCCTCCTCCCAAGCCAATCTGCACACCTTCCACATCCATTCTATTACTATCTCTCCCCCATGCTTCAGCATTTCACCACACACTCCATCAATTGCTGGGGCTTTCCCCATTTTAACTTTCTTCATTGCTTCCACCACTTCCATCCTGGTGATTTCTTCCTTTCTTCCCACAACCCTCCTTCTCCCTGCCATTCCCCAGCCACTTATACTTGCATTACTTTCATTCTCTATGTTCAACAGTTCATTGAAGTGTTCTCTCCATCTGTTTACTTTTTCTCCCTTCTCCACTAGTAA
>JAGKTI010015043.1:0-20942 GCA_018397915.1 Birgus latro | reverse complement strand
TATTTCGCAACACCTCATCCTTTGATATTTATTCACATTAAACATCACTGTCCTCTTGCCTGCTGTTCATTCATAAAATTACTACTATGATAAGAAAACAGTAGAATATTAGCGTAATGTGCAAAACAAGTCGGGGATGAAAAGGTGCTACGACCCTCCTATGCCCACTCAGAATATGGCAGCCAGTCTCACCCTAGCCAGCCATCTCTTCCATCAACCAACCAACCAACTCACCTATCCAAATCCCAAAGAAAAGCAAAACAAATTCTGTACGGGAGAAAATGGCAGTGAATTTGTAAGGCCTTATGAATTCTGCTTCTGCTGCATACACCAAAGAACCAGTTGCTACCATCCTAGTCAGTCCTTTTAACCAACCAAACAACTAACCCACCGACCCGCATCCCTAAGAAAAAGTAAACTGAAAAGAATGTGGCAAGAATATGGCAGCCTTGTGTGGCTTTAAGAATTCTGGCTCTGTTGCACCACACCACATGACCACCATCCCAGTCAGCTGTCTCTTTCACCAACCAACCAAACAACCTATCCACCTACCAGTATCCCTAACAAAAAGCAAAGTAAATGTGTAAAGAATATAGCAGTGAGTCTCGTTAGGCCATAAGAAGTTTGCCTGTGTTGTACCACTCCGTATAACCATCTCCCTGGCCCACCACTAAACAAACTGTAAATAAACAACCTACCCATCTACCTGTAACCCTAGAAAAAAGTAAACTAAATTCGGTAAGGGAGGATAGGCAATCGAGTCTTGCAAGTCTCTAAGAATTCTGCTTCTGTTGCACCAAACCACATGACCACCAGCCTAGTCAGCACAACTGCATCACTTCCACCAACCTACCCACTCACTCCCCTACCAACCCATGTCCCTCCCCTGACCAACACTACTTGTATACCCTACATACCTCTACCCTACCCTGTGACACCCTGCCCTACCCTACCCTATTCTGTTCTACCCTACCCTATCACATCCTGCCGTACCCTACCCTACTCAGCTCTACCCAACCCTACCCTGCCCTGCCCACCCTCTGTATCCCAGCACCCCAACCCTCCACTCTATCCCGCCCCACACCACACACCCCAGGAACCACGCCACCTACCCCAGGAACCACGCCACCTACCTACCCGTATCCCAGCCCTGCCCCTTCCCACACCAACACCATTCTCACACGGTGACATCATCAGGGGCAGGGAGGGGGGAAGGGGGGAGGGGGGCAAGAAGAAGGCGGGGAGGGAAGGGGAGGGAGGGAGGAAGAGGAAGGGGACAGAGAGGCAAAGAGAGGACGGAGGGGTTTAAAAATAAGGTAGCAAAAAACAACCTCCACACTATACTCTTTTCATTCTAACTTGGCCGCGAAAATTACCGTCTCTCCATCTTCACTGCTGATTGTCACAACAGATTAACACATGAACATTGTGCTAGTCACGAAGAGTGCTATGAAAAGGATGAAGAACTTGGTACTTTTTTTTCCCTCTGAGTTACTGTACATAAGCTGCAAAGGGACGAAAATCTGAGCCAAGTTAAGGTGAAAATCGTATAAAAAAAATACAACCTACACCACACAGCCATACTTCTGCCACCTACTGTAGCCTCTGAAATATAACATGGTTTCCTACTAACCGACCTTAAAAAAAAAAAAATGGGGGGGAGGAGTGGAGGAAGGTCATCAGATCAAGGGAGGATAAAGTTAGATGGTACTGGTCATGTGCCGTAATGCAGCTGTTATAATCACTCAGGCCTTACAAGACTCACTACATCTTGACATGTTCATTTTGCATAGCTCTTCTCATGAGATGACTCACTGCCATCATCTTCCTTACAGGTTCATTTAGCATATTCTTTGGTCTGTACAGAATGAGATTCACTGCCATCCCCACAGTGATTTTGCTTATTCTTAGGACACAGCTCACAAATATCTTCCTACGGATTCATTTGGGATATTCCTTTGCTTTACTTGAGATTCAGTGCTGTCTTCCCTCTTATGGATTCCTTTGCCTCTGCCAGACTGTGTGCCACCTTATACCTTCTAAGTTCATGCTGAGTGGCATAGAAGGCTTTATGGCACCTCTTCCTTTGCAGTTTATTTTGCACATTGCACTTTAGTACTCTCTAGTTTGTTATTTATATCGTTTCAATGTATTTGGCATGGGAGGCTGTAGCACCCCTTCATTAGCCCTGCAGTGTTGACCTTCAAGAAGATAATGAGGTGTTAAATGCAGAATAAATAACTAAGAGGTGTTGTGAAACATGCAAAGCCACTTAGAGTACAACCAGTAGAGTCATTATGTGAGTGCCATGGAGGGTATGGAGAAGAGGAGGAGACCGAGGATGAGGTGAAGGGATAGGATGGAGAGGTATACAAGTGAGGGTTTGCAAGCTGGAGAGGAGTTCAATGGCAGAGGGCAAAATGACATGGTGGTAATGTGTTTTGCTTATTAGATTTTAGTACTGTACTGTATTTTCTTGTAGGTTAAACTACAGTAGGAGCGGAAAGTGTTGACGGCATCTTAAAAAAAGAAAACATTCTTGTGGTTAGCAAGGAGAAACAAATAAATTAACACTCACCATTGAATTTAGTATTTACTGGCATTCCCCTTCACCTTTATTATCTTCTCAAGGCGTCTGGGGAGACTGATGGCGTAGTTTTGCAGAACAGACGGACTAAAATTGCTCCATAGCTGCAGCCTCAAGTTTAGGCAAAGATGATGTGTCCATACTACGCAGCTGCCGCTTCATGTGCGCCCATAAATTCTCAATGGGATTGATATCTGGGCTGTTTCCGGGCCAATCTCGAATAAAGGGAACCTCACAGTCTGTTAGCCACTGTTTCACTGACTTTGCAACATGTGCAGGGGCAGAATCTTGCATAAATACTCTTGCCTTGGTTTTATCAAAAGAGTCACTTAAAACATCACATAAGAGCTCCAAATAATTGTTCTGGTTCACTTTTTCATTTGCAGGTAGAATTACCAACCTACCAACACCATAATATGTAAAGCAGCCCCAAGCCATGAGTGAGGCTGGGTATTTAACAAACTTGGAAGTGTACTTAGGATCCAGGGGGTCACTGCCTGGTTTGTGGTACACTCGTGATGAAGGGGTACCAGTGACAGTAAATGTTGACTCATCACTCCAAAGCACAGTTTTCCATTGCTCCTCACTCCAGGCAAGATATTTCTTACAAAAATTTACTCTCTTTTTCTTCTGAAGTGCAGTTAGCAGTGGTTTTTTACGAGCACAAAAACTCCTGTAGCCCAGATCGTCATGCAACAGCTGCTGCACACTTCTGACAGACACATCTGCCAGCAACTGTGGGTTCTTTTCTTTTAAATCCCGTGCTGTTAGCCTTGGATCCTTGCTAACTTGCCTTGAGATCAGCTGACAGGTCCTGAAGGTTGTCTTACGAGGTCTCCCAGGCTTGGGAAGCGGAGTGGGAGGAATGGCCTCCCCGCTGTCCTTGAACCGCTTCACCAGTCTCTGCACTGTCCTCAGTCTAACACCATCTGATTTGCAATAAATGGGAGTTTGTGGCCAGCTTTGTATAAAGTAATCACTTCCACACTTTTGTCCTTGCTTGTGGTTACTTTAGGCATGATGAGAATGTGGTAGGTAACCAAATAACTGTGTTATTTGAATCAAAACATGCCCTCGTGGTGCATCACACACAGAGACAATCCTCCTCCTGTGGCTGCCCAAACATTACTGAGCCTGCTCCTGTGTGCCAAACCTATCAGGCAGGGTTGCCAGCTCCCGCTGAAAAAGCGTCAGCTCATTTCGCATCACAGGGGAGGGTAGTATTGACCCTACTTCACTTAAGGCGAAGAAGAATGACATCGGCAAAAAAACGTCAATACTTTCCGCGCCTACTGTATACATTATATTCTTAATGTGGACATAGTTTGCATGAATAACAAATAGTATTGAAGATTAAGGGACTCCATGACTTTCTGCTCAGTTTAATCTTCTGGTGTTAACTGGAATAGGGAAATAGACCTAACCTGACCATGAGAGGGTTATTGGTGACAACAGTACTACTAAAACCCCTGTAACTTACTCTCATCTGAATAAAAGTGTCTGGTGTTAAATGGAATGAAGATACTAGAGTTGTCCTGTGCATGAGACTTAAATTGTCATATAGAGAGGCCAAGTAACAAGGCAGGAGTGTAAAGGAAAGCTTCTTAGCCTTGGAGCTGTTTAAATGTAATCCAAGTGGACCTTTCAGAATTAGCATCCATGAGAGAGAGAGATTCATTGTGTGTGTGTGCGTGTGTGTGTGTGTGTGTGTGTGATGACAGGATATTGCAGCAATGGAAAACAGTGGGGAACAATTATCCAGTAATAATTAACTGAATAAACCAATGACGACAGTGGTGTAGTGGTATAAAACACCACTCGCGATGAAGGTTATGTGCAGCTGGAGGTTTTTTGTAGTCCTGTAAATGCCGTTAGGGGTGTAGGCCAGTCACTGGTCCTCAGCTAACAAAACCAAGGGATTTTTTTTTTTTCACCACCCATGGATTTAAGATGCTATTCAGTTTAAGGTAGGCTTCAGGGAGTGGATGGGTTATATATACAGCAGCTATACAGTAAACCTCCGATATATCAAGCTACAGTAATTAGGGGGAAAGGGTGACGATATAGCTGGAGTTCATTAAGGGGGACTAAAATGTTGCTATGTTTGTTATGTACCATGTCTTGTGTGGTGGGGAACAGATGGAATTGTATGTGTCTGCAGTTTTGTTTCAGTCTTGGGCTGGGTTGTACTTTACTTTGATACTGTCTAGATAAATATTAAATATGTAATTTTAATCAATAATAAAAAACAGAACTAAAAAGAAACAGCAAATATTCCTTTTTATTTGCCTTTTGTCTGGTGTGGGGACTGCCTCACCTGAATAAGTGAACCTTTTGTTTGATACATTTGAAGGTTGTTTGGCTGGCTCACAGAGTTCGATTTAGTCAAAGTTTGGCTTAATGAAGTTTATTACCCAGTAGTTAGGCTTTATTGTTATATTAATATTACCCTTCAGTACAAGGGGCCTTTGCTAAGATGAATAAAATCATGTGGCAGCAACAAGGGTGAACTAAAATGAAATCGTCCAGAATCAGAGGGTTAACCACTTCATTCCAGTTTATATGTTATACTGTATTCTGCCACTGTTGCCCCCAAATAATTTGATTCAGCTTTGAAGAGACCTCAGACTGGAGGAGTTAGAAGATAAAAATATATGGAAATTGAGATTAAGGACATTGACAGTGTTGGTAGAGGAATATCTTGTGTGGTATGGAAGAAGGATTGAAAGAGAAGGAAAAAGAAGAGTTTTTGGGAATGTGAGAGAGGTGTGTGAGGATAAGACATCCTGGAGGTATTTCTCTCATGGCCATCCCCTGTTTGGGGGTTCTCAGGAGGAAGCAAGGAGTGGATATTGATGATGATGATGATGGTGAAGAAGAAAAAGAGGTCAGGCTAACTATAGTAGGTCAGTTGTCCCATACTAGGCAGTTCCTTAAGAACAGATATTGCCTTCATGAGCCTCTCCTCCATTACTAAGAGGTGTGTCTCAGGTTTTGTAAAATGTTTGGAGTTAGTCAGGAAAACAGATCACCAACAGAACCATACTGTGTGTTGTGATAGTGTGGTGCTTGTGGTGAAGAATGTGTGGTGTTGTAGGATGCATTGCAGACTGGGCAGAATGGATTGTTTGTGAAATGGTATTGTAGCAGGGAAGGGTGGTGGCCAGATTGCACATACAGTATTGTATATAGGATACTGTATTTACATAATGTCTCCATGGTTGTTCAATCTGTATATAGATGGGGTTATAAAAGAGATACAAGGTAGGGCAGTGGATGTTGGAGTGGCCCTAGTAACAGAGGGCAGTGTTTGGAAATTCCCTGTACTGTTGTTTGCAGATGATACTGTGTTGTTAAGTGAAGACATAGGGGCATTGCAGGGCTTGGTAGATGAGTTTGGGAGAGTGTGTAAGAAATGGACTCTAAAGGTGAATGTAGAGAAGAGTAAAGTGATGATCTTCGAGAGAAGTGAAGTCAGCAAATGTACAATGAGATTGGATGGGGAGGATATGGAGAATGTGAGTGCATATAAGTACTTGGGCAGTGTGATGAGTAAGGATGGAAGTTTAGAGAGTGAAGTGCTTGAAAGGGTGCAGCAGGGAAGAAAGGTTGCTGGTTCCTTGAAAACAGTGATAAGAAACAGGGAAGTGAGCATGGAAGTGAAAAAGTTGTTACATGACAGTATTGTGATACCAACTCTAACGTACGGAAGTGAAGCTTGGACCTTGTTGGACGGACAGACGTCAAGAGTAAGAGCAGTGGAAATGAGTTATTTGAGAGGAGCATGTGGAATCACATGGAGAGACAGACTGACAAATGAGGAAGTGAAGGAGCATTGTGGTGTGGATGTGCATGTGATAGGAAGTGTTAGGAGAAACACATTAAGGTGGTTTGGCCATGTGGATAGGATGGAGAGTGAGAGACTGACAAGGAGAGTGTATGTGAGTGAGGTGGAGGAGGGTAGAGGGAGGGGGAGACCAAGGATGAGATGGAGGGATGGAGTGGAGAGGTATATGAGAGAGGGGGGTGTGAGCTGGGAGCAGGGCAGTGTAATGACGGGGGACAGAGTGACATGGAGGCGATTTGTTTATAGCCACCCCTTACGGGATTGAGGCTTCTGGCAAGAGATAGATAGATATTTACATAATACAAACTCACAGTGGGTAACAGAACACATAACATCTTCTATAATAGTCTTTAATGTTTTATTTTTCCAAATGAGTAATGCCATTAAATATGCCTTTTCCATTTCAGAGCTCAACTAGGATTAACCTCCTACCCTTTTTTCCTCATAACCGCAAACCCCCCACCGTAAGTCGTATATAACATTTCCTCCGTGTTAATACAGTATTTAGTGCTTTCCCTCATTTTGTTTTGCATCGCTCTATTGTTTGCAGCTAGAAGTGTCGTTTTATGATGCTTCTTCCTTTGCTTTTTTATTTGCTATTTTCCTCATAATTTATTCATCGGCTTTTATATTTTTTCTTCGTTGTTCAATGTAACTTTGCACCACCTTATCAGCTTTGCTTATACAGTGATCCGGTGGTCATCGTGCATAATTGGTACCGAATGTGGTGCGTGATAATGAAAGTATAGAACCTATGGGATTTATCCTAGCTGGTGCCAGGTTTTCCAAGCACAAGCCCAAATTTTCCCTTTTATGACAATTTAGACCCATAAAACATACATACTGTTATGGTAAGTATCAGAAACAGATAGGCACGGATAATTAATACTGTAGAAAGTGATGAAAAGGGCAGAGTAAGGAAGAAACACATACCATAGAGCAGTGGTTCCCAACCGGGGGTCCATGGACCCCAAGATGAATATCAAGGGGTTCATCGGGATTCAATATATTTTTACATTTTTATTCTACTGGAATTAATGCATGGCGTGTGACATATGAATGTATGTATTTGTTGCAGAGATAGCTGCTTTCAATTTTGCTAGCTCGACCTATTTTGCTGTAGGGGTCCACAAATGAGAATGTAGTTGGAAAAGGGGGAAGGAGACAAAAAAGGTTGGGAACCACTGCCACAGAGAGACTTGAGATTGCCTTGAGGTAAGGGGCTTTGAGGTTAAGGGGTGGAGAGTCAGTGGTCTTCACCACGTGGGATTAACTCATCGAGCAGGGCCTCAACTTTGAATACTTCAAAGCCATCAGAAAAACAAACACTGCACCATCATTGCCGGAAGATATCAGCTTAGTTGTGCGATAATGATGTTTTTATGCAGAAGTATTTGTGAAAATGGCAGGATTGCAGATTTTTATTATGCACTGGTAGTGAAAACCACTGTAACCAAGTACGCGATAACCAAGGGATCACTGCATGCGTTGTCTGTTGTAAGTTTGCACTGTTCGTTTTATGTTGTTCGTTTGTCGTACAGTAAGTTTGCACTTATATTTTTCTTTTTTTGTTGAACATTGGAAGGTTGTACCACATTATCTGCTCTCATTTTACCCTACGGTACTGGATTAATTTCCATGTTTATCTAGTGTAAGTTCACATCGTTCCTTTCTTCTCGTTATTCAGTTGCTGTATGTTTGCATTTATGTTTGGTTTGTCCTCATTGTCCATTGCAAATTTTCACTGTTTTGTCCATTGAGCTTATACTGTACTGTACTGTACTGTATTTGTTTACATTTGCACATCTATTTATCTTCATTAATTTTGTTTTAAGTTTGCATATCTACCCTCTTATGTTTTTTTCCCTTACTGTTTTATGTGGAGCATTTTTTGGATTTTGTTTTCCATTATTATTATTATTATTATTGCTGTATTATTATTTAATATTATTTTATCTTTCTTATTTCTGTAAAAGTATCTGCCATCCTTTATTGTTGTACAGTACAAGATGCTGTATTTGGATTTCTTGCTTTTTGTCCATACAGGATTACGCCTTTATCCATTCTGTGCTTGTATCCTCAATTGCTTAACATTCATGCTATAGTTGGTTTGTTTTCATCTCACAGAACTGGTCCATTTCCTTAAATTGAATAGTTAAGTCATGGTTCATTGAAATACATTGAGCTTTAGTTATAAGGTAAAAATGAGTCTCCTTGGTTACTTGTCAGATTTACCCTGCAACCTGACTGCCCCTAAGCTGAAACATGATCATTGTCGAGTGAAAACGAACTGACTAAAACCTCTTGAATCAGAGAATGATTCTGTTAATTCGTACTTCTTATTGTATTCAGTTTGGAAAAGGTCGGTCTTACTGAATGGTTGGGGTTACTTGCCTATTGGTTGCAGGAATGAACATAAATCTTCAGCCTGCAGTCCACTGGGTTTACATTTCAGGTGAACCTGGGGCTTCATCAATTACTACTAGGTTGAAAGGATTAAAACTTAACTTGTAAGGGTGGTGGAAAACTCATTTTTATTCCATCTAAGACTAGGGTGAGGTAGAGTCCAGAAAACAAGGAAAGAGTGAGGAAGAAAGTATGAGAACTAGCATTAGCATGCCCAGTAAAAGAGCCCACACAATCCTTCACACACACTATTGAGGCCTTTGGTATCCTGGCTGTACCCCACAAGTATCATCAGCTGCACATGTTTGCTAATATTTTCTTTATTGCTGTACTTAAGTTAATTACTCTTAAGCAGGAAATGTTCAGTCACAAGCAAATACAGTCAGAGTCCAGGCTGAGATGCATTGTTATAATCTTACAAGATACATATTTCTCTACTCCCAACAGCTTCTAGTAACTGTTGAGTAGTAATAGCTGGTTTACTAAGTTTAACTTTTAGTCTATGCATAACATCAGTGAGCACCATGGATGACAGTGTACTGTAGTATGGGGATTCTTTAAGTGGAAGCATGGCAGCATTTTATTTATTTTTTCTTTCAGTAGATAGGCTTCACATCACCTACACAGCCATTCAAACATTTAATCGTTCAGGATCCTGCAATCCTGGCTTATCCTCATAGACCTAACCATCTGTAAATATTTTTTTGGTAATTACTCTGCAGTTGCCCCAGACATCCCTCTGCCATATCCTCATACTTAAGAGTTATAGTGTGGCTGTACAGATTTCATAGCACCTCCTTAGTCACTTTTTTAGCACATTGCGCTTCAGTATCTTCTTGGACTGTATCGATACAAAGTCATTGGAAATTACAGTAATATGGGTGACATAAAATACAATGTTGAAGTGTAATGTGCAGGATGAATAATTAAAGTTGAGATGCTTTGATGTCTGCTATCTCACTTCAGATACAGCACTTAGTGTTTTTATTCATCATCATCCAGTCCTCCTTTCTCATCCTAGGGCAGTGTGAGGGGTAGCAATGTCCAGACAGCCAAAGTTTGCTCAATTCAGTGGGCCACGCTTCCATTCACTCATCATTCAAGCCCCCTGGAATGCTGACTCTGTCTGATACACCAAAAAACTTTCACAACATTCTATAGCTTCACATAAACATATCCAATAGGGTCAGTCCGAATGCTGTCATGTTAAAAAGGGGTGCCAAATTCCTGAGCATGCGCTTCTCCTCACAAATTTAATCCAGCCAGCTTGATCTCTTGTCAGTCCTCTAGCCTCACTGACTTCCATACCTTTCTTCCTCACACATTCATTCACCATATCCCTCCACCTTCTCCTTGGCCTACCTCACCTCCTCCCACCTTAAAATATGCTCAGATATACCTTTTTCACTACTCTGTTGTCATCTATTCTCTCCATATGACCAAACCATCTCAGTACACTCTCTTCGATTTTGGTGTCCACAGACTTCCTCACTCCACATCTTTTACAAATCACATTATTTCGTATCCTATCCATTCTCTGTACTTCACATACATTCCTCAGCAGTCCCATCTCCACTGCTCTCACTCTTGACATTTCATTTTCATGCCACACCATAGTCTTACAACTCTTACATCTATATGTTAATGTTGGCACTAACACTCCATTATGTAAGCCTCATGCAGCTTCAGCACTCAGGCCTCTTTCTTATCAAAGCCTTCATAGTACCAGCTACTTTCCTTCCTTGTATCACTGTACTTTCCACTTCTTTTGCACATTTTCTTCTTTTTCCGGTCACTCTACCCAGGTATTTGAGTTCTCTCACCAATTCCAGTCTCTCTCCATTCAGTGTAACATCACACTGGGAGTCACCTTCTCTCACTTTACTCTTTTCTACATTTACTCTCAAGGCATGATGCTCACAGACACCAGCAAAACTCTGCACTAGTCTGCCAAAGTCTCGTCCGGTATTTGCAAGTAGCACTGAATCATCAGCATACAACAAATTTGAGATATTCCATCCATCACCAATTCATTACCAATGCCATTCCTCTCTCCATTACTCGTGTTTTTACTTCTCTCATCATCCCATCCATATATATATTGAACAACCATGGGGACATACCCTTGTCACACGCCCACACTGATGGTAAATTAGTCAGTTAGATGCCCATTTACCCTTACACATGCTTCACTACCACCATAAAGCAGCGTACCATCTACACCATACATGCGCAAAACCCTTCTCAATCCTTCTCTTTCTACTTTGTCTTATGCTTTACCAGATCCATAAATGCCATAAACACCATATAGTCCTTCTCACAAGCCTTCTCCACTATCTGCCTCACTGCAAATATTTGATTCACACATCCTCTGCCACTCCTAAAGCCACCCTGTTCAACACTCACTACAACTTGTGGTATCTCTTACTTTCTGTATGATAATTCTTCCATATACCTTCCCTACAACACTAAATAAATGTACGCCACGATAATTCTTGTACTCACTTCGGTCACCTTTATTTTTGTGTAGGGGTACAATCACAGCCTTTTTCCACTTTCCTGGCACAGTTTCACTCATTCATGCCTTCTTATATAACTGCAATAAGCATTTCATTCCACTCTCTTCACTACACTTAATCATCTCTGCATACACCTCATCAGTTCCAGCTGCTTTCCCATTTTTCGGCCACTTCACAGCTGTCTTCGTCTGTGCAAGTGTCACATTTCTTGGCACTGCATTCCTTCTCTGCACACCCCCAAAACCAATCATGTTTACTGCTGCTCTGCTGTCTCTATTTCCATTCATCAAGCTTTCAAAATATTCTTTCCATCTGGTCCTTACGTCATCCCCATGGTTTAATAATCTATCACTTACATCCTTCACACTTTCACATTTCATTCTGCTGCCACTTCTACATTTCTGCACCTCTTTCCAGAATAACTTTTTATTATCAGAGCAATTTGCATTCATTTTTCTTCCTAGATCATCATTTACCTCCTTTTTCTTCTTCACTAGTCTCTTTGCTTGCTTCTTGCTCTCAGTATATTCAGTTCTTATTCCAATTGAACCTCTGTCCTGTAACCACTCTCTAGCCACTTCATCTTCTTTTCCTCCACTTCTCTCTTAACCTCATCATTCCACTATGCTGTACCTTTCTTTTGTTGTTACTCTTTCCACACTACACACCGCTTTAGCATTTCTAACTAAGCAGTCGCTATATGCATTCCACAGTCTGTCCGGAACTATTTAATTCCAATTCACTGATTCCAACTCCTCCCCTACTTTGGGCCTGTATTCACCTGCCATTTCTTTGATCCTCAGCTTCTCAACTTTCAGTCTTTCTCCCAGCCTGCTCCTCTCTCCCCTGGTCCACCTTACTCCTCTCGGCTTGATCTTGCATACCACAATCATATGGTCTGACAGATCTCCACATCGTCCTCTCACAGCCCTCGTATCAGCAGCCATTCCCGGCATCGACCTCTCCATGAGCACGTAATCAATCGGGCTCCTTTCACCATGATCCCCATTCTTTTTGTACCATGTATATTTATGTGCATCTTTGTGTTTGAAAGACAAGTTACAATTGCACAACCTCCTTTCCTGACACATATCCTTCAGTTGCTTCCCATTATCATTTCCTCCTGGTACCCCATTACAACCCATCATGTCAACCTCAGGATGAGTGCCTACTCCTCCATTCATATCGCCCATTATGATCACTTTATAGCTCCTGAGCATTTCTCCCACTGCTTCATCTAGCTCATCTCAAAACAAGTTTTTATTATTATTATTAATTAGTGGGTAATTATGGAACTCCAATCGAATTGAGCCAGTGAACGTTTATATCCAAGGAGTGGTTGGGGTTTATTGCTCACGTAATACCACTCAGGGATGAGTGAGGCTTGTCAATCTCATCTTAAATGTCAGGACCAACTTGCCTAGCCCTGGGCTCCTACTCTCCTCATGGGGCAATGTAGGATTGGATGATGGATGGATTATTATTATTATTATTACTTATTTTTTCTAGATACATGCATTTCACATCCAGTTGCCATTGTCTCATATTCAGCATTGTTTATTTCAGGTACTGTATGTCTGGAAACCCTGCTACCGTCATCATGACGACCGAGACTCTCCCTCCTGGCACCTGCACTGTCTGCAGGGTAGGTGCTCTTCAGTAACAGTAGTAATAGTAACGCAGGAGAGGAACACCTTCACGAGGTGGTGGCACTAATGTAATGGGATGGCTCCACTGCCTGGGTATGTAGATGGCCCTCAGCTCCCTCCCTGTCCCCCAGGAGGAGGAATGATTGCAAAAGGAAAGTATGAGCCTGCAGTCCACTAGGTTGGTGCCCAGATGAAGCTGGGGGCCCCCAGATGTGGATGTAATTGTTTCATCCATCCATTAATGGTACCAGGTTTCTGATCTCAAATACAGAAATGCAAGATGAAGACTATAATGCCCATAACTAAGTCTAAAATTGCTATTTCTCCATCTTGACTGCTGAGTTCAAACATATTAACACTAGACTATGGTGTCAGTCATAGAGAAGTGCTATGGAAAGGTTATAAATCTGGACAAAGTGAATGTGGGAAGAGTAAAGTGGCTCATGCTGTGGTCAATGGCTAGAGTAAAATGTGAACGATGACACCAGACTCAGTGGGTTAATAGGTTAGGAAAGTAGTAGTTGTAGTCCCAAGTTCATCTGAAACATGAACCCAGCGGATTGCAGGCATGAAGTTGCCCTTCTCGTGCAGTCCATCTTCCTCCTTTCAGAGGTAGAGAGGAAGCTGAGGGATGTTTGCATAACCTGTCACTGGAGCTGTATTGTTATATCAGTACCACCATATTGAAGGCATCCCTCTCTGGCACTAGATTAGGGAAAACTGGTACGTCCCTTTTTGCCCACTTCCAAACATGGGGGGGCTATGCCACTGTTATTCCAGAACATATAAAAGTAGTAGACTGACATATGTCCCTGGTAGCAACAGTAAGCTCCGACCAGAGTGCTGTACGAATCACACCACCAGGCATCACCAGATCAGGAAAAGGATTGGGAAATATGATAAATGCTAATACACTCCATTTCTTCCACAGAAAGGCAAGATGAAGAACAGCGCATCATGCTGCACCTGGATCACGTGCCTGCTCCTCCTCCCGCTGGGCATTATCCCTGGCATCATTGCCTTCTGCTGCTGCTGCCGTGAACCCAAGTGCACCAACTGTGGCTACACACCATAAGAAGCCTCTCTACATGGGGGCTCGTATTTAGTAATGGCTTAAGGAGGACACATGGCATCTCTTTCTTACTGGTTTATTTTGTGTAAGGCATGTTATATTCTCTTGTGTGGTTAGAATACTCCACAAGGCAACTGGAGGTGTGTCAATCATGTCATAGGACTCCAGTAGCCTAGTCTCTACACCTACACCTGATTGTTATTATTTTTACGTTACGGTACTATACACAAACTATTTGGTTGTCACACATACTTTTGGAAAAGGCAGTGTTTCATGCCTTTATTAGTCAGCCTTGTTTGCCAGATGGCAATGCTTCAAGCTGTACCAGTGCCCTACAGCATCCCAGTAAGGTCCCAAGTCCCTGAAAGCCCTTTATAGAATTCCACATTTTCCTTTATTGGGTCACAAGGACTCTTCCTTCCACATTCAGGTTGGATACAAATACTGTAACATAAGAGGATATCTTGTGCCTTAATCAGATATAAACTGGTAAGGAAGAGGCACTATGAAGCTGCCTGTGCCACCTAAAATACAGTCCTGATTCTCATGGCAAATATGCACAGTTTGATAGTCTGATGTGCTGGGTCCGTCCCCAGCAAAAGTCTACACCTTAGTGATGACATATTTACAGGGACTCCTCATTTAAAGGTGTTTCACTGAAGGTTCCTGGTGAATTGGATTATATTTTTTCACAAAACTGATCAGAAATTAGTAGAAATTTACTAATAGTCTTTTTACAGCTATAATCTAAGTGGCTTTAGATTTTGCAGTGCCTCTTCCTTAGCATCAGAATCTGCACATAACCCCAGTATCCCCTGTGCAAGTTATGTTGATATTAAAACAATAGAAATAACATAAAAGAGAATGCTAAAATGCAGCATTATAAAGTGCTAAGAATGAGGTGCTGTGATGCCTCCTTTGCCCCTTAGAATATGCCTGTAACCCCTCAGTCATGAACCAAAAGTCTGTCTCAATGTTGTATAATTTAATGAGCAGTACTCTGTCTGCACACAGTCCTGTACTTTTAAGTGAGGAATGACTGTACATTTCTTTTTCTACTTTACTTGTACCCTAAAACGCTTAACTATTCATGCTTTACTCTTAGTTCCCTGGAGGAGTTTTTGATATATATTTGGGCCAGGGAACCCAAAACAGTTTTAGTTTGAATACTGTTTCTTAACCCCTTTAGCCTGATAAAGTACCTTATAGTGTATTCTTGCTCATTTACCAATTTTATTCAGTTGAGGAGAGATACCTTTCATTGAACGGGTCAGTGGAGGATATACGAGGCTTGCAAAGTCTAACAAGTCTCTCCTGAGCTGAGTAAAACTATTATGAAAATAGGAAGAATAAAATAAAGTCTATGCTATCAGGTTGAAGGGTTTGATTTTTAGCACAGCTGCTTAAATGTATGAATGTGGCTGAAGTTGAAAGGTAGCATAAACATGATTTGTATGCATTATTTTTGTACTGTTAATTGAGTTCGGAAGGCAGTCATACACAATTATGGTGCTGAATAACCGGTACGGTTTTCTATACGCAGGAAGAGCGTGTCTTGCAAGTTATATGAAGATAAAACGTACTTCACCCATCAGTTTTCTTAGCTAATATCACTAATTAATAAAGAATTAGAAATGCGGTTTACCCTTATAATGTATTTAGCTAGCTTCAGTACATTACCCACTCTGTATGGTGACCTATTTTGTGTTAATTTTGCTACTGTTAGACAGTTTCTTAGCTCTGGAGGGGTATTTTGTAAACTTAATAAGATCGTCAGGGAGTAGGAAGAATGAAGAATGTCACCAGAATGAAGGAGTTACACAAAATTCATTACTTACAAGCAGAAGGAATGTAAGCTTGCATGTGCCTGTGTACACTAGATTTTGTTAGTACTGTCTCCAACACTACACAGTATGCCATGACAACCTTCTCCCTCCTCCACCCAACACTACACGAACACATACCAGTATATAAACACCTCCATGACAGTCATTCATAACCTTGAGCCAAACAGCATCCTTCATGAACCACTACCAGACATCCACCCCACAGAAATAACCACCCTTCCAGAGAAACACAAAGCAGTGTGGATGAAGTGCTGTGATAGTTCAAATGCCAAGAAGTATCAGATTTTTTTTTTTTTTTTTTTTATCATTCAGTTTAAGGACTTCATCCCCTCAGTAGGATGATATATTTTTAATTGTACTTGTGCTACCTTCACACACTCATTCATTTGAAGGAACCCCAAGTACTGAAGGGGTAATGAAGGCCATATCTAACCTCTCCAGTTGAAAATGTGTATCCTAATGTGAATAAAATAATTTGAGATATCAAGAATGGAATAAGAAAATATGTCACTGGAGTGAAGGAGTTAAAAGGAATGAGGTAGATTGCTATGCATTTCTCCTGTTTTTGTAAACATTTTTACAGAATATAACTTTTATTTACTCGCCTTATAATGTAGGGTTGTAATGATAGTGAAGCTAATAAAGGTAGAATTTATATATTAATGATTTGTCATATAACATAGCTAATGTTCTTTTATTGGCACTGTATCATATCTGGGTGATACAGGTATTTTTGTACGGTTTTGTCAATAGTTAGCGTAGATACATCAGAGTCACACTTCTGCAAAACCAGAAATTTAATCCAGTAAAAATGTGAATTGTCATACCATAACCTCGTAACAGGACAGTTGCTTCCCTGCTTACCAACTTGAGTGATGGTTTTGGATGTAAACCATTTTGGCTTTATTTGTACTGTATTTTTAATTGACATCTACAAAATAATATACAGGTACAGTCCTAAAAACTGTTATACTTAGGTCACAGTGCTTACTGGTAGTTCTTTCTTGATATACATTACCACTTTAGAAACTTAAAGCACAACAGCGATATGCTTGGCCTGAGGTATTAGTGAACTTTAAGTTATAAACCAGCTTTCAAAATCAGTTACGTTCATAATTGAAATCCTCAGGGTGTTAGTGAATTCTGAAGTATGAACTTTTTGAGTTGTGAATTACAGCAACTCGCTGAACCAGTTCAATTCGTAAAGTAAAATATTTGGCCTTTGGTCTTAGTGAATTTCAGCTTGGGAATCAGCTCTTGGAACCAGTTAGGTTGGTAAGTATGGAAGCGAATATACCAGCGGTTGTATTCATTACCGTCTTTTTTTGCTCAGTCAGTGAGTCATGAGGTTATACAACTGCCACCCGTCCTTCTTACTGCTGTGCACACCAAGCTGTAGTTGTGGTCAGTAATTCCTCGGGAACTCATTTGCAAATGTTTGGTTTCAGACTTATAACTTTTTGTTTTATGTCTGTTTCTCATATAGCATGGGTTAGACAGGCTCACATGATGCACTCCACTTCCCTCTGTTCTGTGCCAGCTGTTTAGTAGTAATAAGTCAGTACACACACCGTTTCACTGGGCACTATTTTTTGTATATACATTTACTCTTTGTAGTTGTTATATTTTCATACAGTTGTAAATAGTAACTTGTGAAAAATGAAATAGGGATAATGGCAATGATTTAGCTAATGGACATATTCTAATAGCTTTGGAGGTTTTGTAACACATCTTTCTTAGTGATTTATTGTGTTGCAGCTCAGTATTGCTTTGTACTGATGCAAACTATGCTGATATTAAAGCAGCATTGTAGCACACTCGAGAATGTTATGGTGTAGTATACAAAGTCACTAAGGAAAGGTGTCGCAAACCTTCCTGTGCCACCTAAAACATGGCCTTGTGAGTTCTGACAATTTCAAGAACAGAAGGGAATTACTAACCTTAACTGTAGATCAAGTGTGGGAATTATAGTCCTGTTTACTACAGTGCTCTTAAACTGTAGTTGCTCAGACTGAAGGAGATCCCTACTTTTTTTTATGCAAGAAGTTTTGAGCTTTGCCAGGGATGTTTAATTGTCCAACATCTTGATATGCAATACATATAGTTGTATTTTTAACCCCTTCACTGCAATGACAATTTATTCTTGCTGCTTTGTGGCTTTTATTCAGCTTGGCATGGACTTTCTTTAACAGGTGGGGTTTAATACTTCCTTCATTTACCTTCTGCCACTAAGTCTTTCATAAGCTGAATAAAAACATGTGGAGGAAGAAGCAAAAATAATATTGGATTCAAGTAGTTATGCCTTGACTCTAGATTGTCCTTTTCACTGAAGTCATTACAGATTGTGGACCTGTGCAATGACCTCTAGTAGGGAAAGAGTTTAATAAGGCTATACAGTATTTAATCCCTCCAGTCAGAAAAGTCTATCCCAAGCTGATTAAATCCTCATTTTTTCTTCTTCCATTCCAGACAACTTTACTCAATTTAGGAAGATTTCACTGAATGAATTAATAAAATCCATATCTAACCCTTCAAGTTTCAGAAGTCTTTTAGCTAAATAAAACTGCTTGAAAATACTAAAGAATCAGATAAAAATATTACTGGAAGGGGTTTATAATACAATTATTTGTACTAAAAGCAAAAACTGTAGCTTTGAGCTGACTGAAGGGTTGTGACTGTATGTGAGTGTTTAGTGTCATTTAAGGATATGCATTTACAATTTCACATCACTGTGATTTTAATTTTGTACCAAACTATTCTGCTTAACTACTTAGAGGAAATGAATCTACAATAAACCCATAAAGGAAGTTTCCATGGCTTTCTATTGTCTGTATAGCAAATCTGTACTATAATGAATGTATGTGGGGGTGCACACTATGCACTCATTTGATGTAGTGCAACATATTGGGTGAATCCACAGTAGGAACAAGCCAAATGAGTTCCTGTAACTCAGGATATGATTTGCTGTGCAAGGAGGTACCTATATAATATAACCAACAAATGGAAGCCTGGTGGGTTAAGGCATACCACACAGATCCACAATAATCAATTCACTCTGAGACACCAGTTAAGGGAGGGTCATGGGCTACGTGCAGGTGAGTCCCCAAGAGGTGTCCAGTGCCTCTTCTAATGCTGTGTGGGATTTAGGCCTGCCACTTATATTATGATCCAGCAGTATTCTCTAGGGAAAGACTGAGACTTGGCAAAAATCGTGTACTTTTCTGTCCCTTTTGCAGTAAACAGGCAAAAATTTAAGCCTGCTTCAGACCACAGCAGCCTAGTCTTGAGCCTCTACATCTTGCACAGGATTATATCTGACTAGCTATTACCATTACTAGACTCCTCTTTCTTTAACATGGCCTATATCTGCCATCTCTCAACCTTGAATGTTGACTTGCAACAAAACAGAACACAATGCTAGTAAATGAGCTGTGGTATTATCCTAATCTGCTACTGAGCTATTTATAATAAACTGTAACAGGATGAAGATCTGGGCCAAGTTAAGGTGAAAGAACTGAAGGTGTTAATATTACAAAGGGTAATATGGGACTACTGCTGTTACTAACTTTTTTTTTATTACTGAAATACAGATAAATACTTACAAACAAGACCTTAGGCTACTCTTGCATTGATTTCTTACTTCTTTTCCTCTTCTTAGGTGGATGAGAGGATTCTGTTACTTCATCTTCCACTTCACTGTTTTCTTTTGCCTGCTTCTCTTCCACATTATTATTATTTTCAGTTTCTACCTTCTTTGTCTGCTTCTCCATTCTCTTTTTCTTCATTAGCCTGAAAAAAAGGTGTGGAATGGGATTAGTCTCATTACTGGAATATCTGAAGCAAAAAAATCAACAAAATAATCATTGCCACCACCATCACCACCACCATCATCATCATCCAGACCTCCTTTCCCACCCCAGGGCTGGATGAGGAGTAGTAATGTCCAGACAGCCAAAGTTTACCCAATTCAATTGGCCACGCTTCCATTCGCTCATCATTCAAGCCCTTGAAATCCTGGCTCCTTTACATTTACAATTTCACATCACTGTGATTTTAATTTTGTACCAAACTATTCTGCTTAACTACTCAGAGGAAATGCATCTACAATAAACCCATAAAGGAAGTTTCCATGGCTTTCTATAGTCTGTATAGCAAATCTGTACTATAATGAATGTATGTAGGGGTGCACACTATGCACTCATTTGATGTAGTGCAACATATTGGGGTAGGGGGTTTTTCAAGAATTCTCTCCCAGTATCCCTGCTTGTCGTAAGAGGCTGCTAAAAGGGTTGGTGGTGGGTTAGTGCCCCACCCCGTAAAAACAACTAACTTGTAGGAGGAGGCTGTAGCACGGGCCGAACAGGGTAGTACTCCCGAGGGGAATGGAATGCTGGTGATAGGGAGAGCTGGAGCTCCTTTCACTAGCTACCTAATCATCCTCCTTTGCTGACCTTTTCAGTGTGACAGTAACATGGAGAGTAGACCAGCATACTCTCCCAAACATTTCCTCTAACTATCCTATGCACTACACCACATGCACTTTACATATCACACAACGTACCCCACTACATTACAGGGGTTGACGCCAGCAAGGGCATGCGGCCAGAAAACTTTGCCCCCGCTACCTAGTGGCGGACTTTGGGGGGGAGGCTTGACTGGGGTTCCGCCGGCATAGATCATGGGTCCGGGGCGAGATGGGGCTCAAACCTGTGCTAGAGGGTACAGGGCATTGCGGTTCCCAGGCTGCTGCTTCCGCTCATTAGAGAGGGGCCCGAACCTGGGAGTAGCGCCCCAGGAGGCTGCCCTATCAGTGGGTGTATAATGGAGGGGCAGTTGCAGTGCCAAGCCGCGCTTGGAGGGTGTCCCTGCAGCTGTCCTGGCAGGGTGCCCCGAGGCCACTACCACAGCCACTAGTAAGCTGGTGGGCTAGGGGTCCCAGATCCATTGCCTGGACCTGGGTCTGTGCAATGGGTCGGGCCTTTGGAATGTTTACCCCCCTTTATCTTACCGACTAT
>JAGKTI010015042.1:0-17873 GCA_018397915.1 Birgus latro | reverse complement strand
ATCAGCGTCTTCGTGTGTGGTTTCATATTGCTTCGCCTCAGGTATTTACCGATACTTTTTTTTTACTCATAGTACAGTGTGACGATTCTATCATTATATTATTATACATAAAGAGTGAGGTCTTTGATGTGACTCCCCAACTGTTGAGTTAGTTATTTTTTTTTTGTCTTCAATACTCATATATCCCTTATATGCATGATTCTTTTTATCCTTTTCGAGAGGGGCAAGTCCTCCTCTGGAATTACTGTGCCCCCCATGGGCAGAGACCTGTCAACACTTCCACCTCTCATGCTGGTCGCTGGGTCACTGAACACGCAGGTTAGTCGTGGGTCAGTCTCAGGTAGTGTGGAGTTGCCGGCTGTCACCGGCCGAATATTTAGCTCACTTTGGCTAGCCAGGTAGCGACCCAATCGGGCATAGTCGATGTCGCTTACTGAGTGACCAATTGGGCATAGTCGCGGTTTACGGGTTAATCAGGTCATAAATGTCTTTAACATCTAGTCATAAATGTCATAAAATAGCAAAGGCACAGATGAAAGAGAATACATGTATAAATCATACCCTATACATTTGAAAAACCATGAAAATTTACCAGTGGACTACATACTGCTCTGTTTCAAGCACTGTCCCACAAAACTGTTGGCTACAAGTCAGATAAGGACAAATAAGTCAACAGTGTAGCCAGTGAATTACAGTTAACTGGACGAAAAATTCACAGCAGTTTAGCACGTAGATATTAAATAAAAGATTTAGAAGGTAGCTGCTGCAAAGATTAAGTGAAATCAGATACTGTTCCTAGTTTGATGAGAAATAAAGATTAGATAAGATAATGCATAGAACTGTACTGCCAATTTTGTCTTGATTTATATAATGTCCTCTTCATTTATTAAAGTATAACTGATATGGTCCAATAATATTAAATGCTAATTTTCCTTAATAATTCTAAGATGCAAGAAAGAATGTCTAGGGAACTTCATTTTTTTTTGTGTGTGTGTGATTTCTTAATATATTTCTACATAGCTTAAACAAAACCAATAATTTTCTTCTGTTAACTGTACAAAAATAATTCCAAAGGCATGTTTGTGGTGTACAGCTCTCCTTACTCCATTAAATACAATGAATACATATTTTTCTTGCTAATGCTTTCAAAATAAATACGTAAATAAATATAAATTGTGATATTTTTTGCTGTTATGATATTTATGACATTTACGGCAAGTTATCATAACTGGTTAACGTAGTATTAGAATGACTCCTTAACTGATGACATACATTAAATACTGTACATGTTTTTCTTATGAATTCTGCTTGGTGCAAACTAGATGAATTAAAAAAAACTACTTGTGAAGTTGTCAATTTTTGACATTTATGACACCTTTTATATGTCAGAAATTGCTAAATTAATCATGTCTGAAATCACTTGATTGAAATTATGCCAGTCCTGAATGCAAGTTTATGTATTATAGTTGACAGATTCAGAGTCTGATTTTTCCAAATGTCCTCGTGGACAGACTGTTCTCCCAGTGCCACTTAAAAAAAAAAAAAAAATGACTTTAGGGAGACTTTACTCCAGCGGAGTCGACTGCATCCCAAGCAGATCCTTTTATTCGTTCATCAGTGGTTTGATAAATCCTGGGGTCATTCATCAGTAAAACAAACCTTGAGAGATTGGACCATGTGCGAGTGTGGAATGATTATTTAGCAAGACAGTGTGTATGTCGGGCAACAGTTTTGTGGTGGTAAGTAGCTTTCACAGTTATTTCAGTTGGTGATTTTTTTTACCACTATTATTTTGACAGTTTTAGATCAATTTTGGTTAGGGTAAGTGAGCTGAGGTTAGGTTAGGTTTGGTTAGCTTTGCTTAGCTTTGATAAGTTATGTTTGGTTAGGTTGTGTTTTGTTGTTAGGCTAGTATAGTTTTATTTAGGATTAATATCAGCTAAAAGTTAGGTAAGTGTAGGTTAGGTCAGCTTTGTTTAGCATTAGTTAGGTTAATATTGGTTTGGGCAACGAAAAAGAAAAAAAATAGAAAATAGATATTTTGTTAGGTTTTGAACTTTTTATTTTGAATGACTTTAACCCCCTACAGAGTTTAAGAATCATTTGCAGCACAAATCAATCTCGAAATCAAACGAAATTGGGATAAATCATTCCTCTATTGAAATAATAATAATAATAATAATAATAAAAATAATAATAATAATAATAATCTATCTATCAATCTATCTATTGCCAGACGCCATAATCCCATAAGGGGTGGCCATTTGACTTTGCGTTATTTGTTTTACAGGAAGGAGCACTAACCCTCCACCAACCCACTTGTTGAAAAGTAGGGAGCACGTATGGTTTGGTTATATGGTTACCACCCAGCGTTGTTTATGGTTTCTTGGCTTACAGGAAACCATTTGACTTGTCACTCAATGTAAAGCCACCTGTAATGAAAAGAAAAGCAATAAGAAGTGACAGGAAAGATGGGAATAATAGGAAGTGAGGAGGGCAGGCACAGAAAAAGATTGATAAAGGCTAAGGAAGAAGTAGGCAGCACTACATCAAGTGAGAGGAAGAAGTAGGCAGCACTACATCAAGTGAGTGGATGATGGCAGCCACCACCTACCACTTAATGATAATAATACCGAGTGAAATAACCGATGACAATCCACAGTCTATATATCTATCTATCCATTGCCTGACGCCTCAATCCCGCACGGGGTGGCCACAAACAAATCGCCTCCATGTCGCTCTATTCCCCTTCATTTCACTACCCCGCTCCCAACTCACACACCCCTCTCTCATGTACCTCTCCACTCCATCCCTCCATTTCATTTTCAGCCTCCCCGTCCCTTTCCCCCCGTCCACCTCACTCACATACACTCTCCTCGTCAGTCTTTCACTCTCCATCCTCTTCACATGCCCAAACCACCTTAACGTGTGTCTCCTAACGCTTCCTATCACGTCCACATCCACACCACAATGCTCCTTCACTTCCTCATTTGTTAGTCTGTTTCTCCATGTGACTCCACATGCTCCTCTCAAATAACTCATTTCCACTGCTCTCACTCTTGACTTCTGTCCTTCCAACAGGGTCCAAGCTTCACTTCCATATGTCAGAGTTGGTATCACAATACTGTCATGTAACAACTTTTTCACTTCCATGCTCAGTTCCCTGTTTCTTATCACTGCTTTCAACGAACCAGCAACCTTCCTTCCCTTCTGCACCCTTTCAAGCACTTCACCCTCCAGACTTCTATCATCACACATCCCAAGTACTTAAATGCACTCACATTCTCCATATCCTCCCCATCCAGTCTCACTGTACATCCACTGCCTTCACTTCTCTCGAAGACCATCACTTTACTCTTCCCTACATTCACCTTTAGATTCCGTTTCTTACACACTGTCCCAAACTCATCCACCAAGCCTTGCAGATCCCCTTCATCTTCACTCAACAACACAGTATCATCTGCAAACAACAGTACATGGAGTTTCCAAACTCTGCCCTCTCTCACTAGGGCCGCTCCAACATCCACTGCCCGACCTTGCATCTCTTTTATAACCCCATCCATGTACAGACTGAACAACCATGGAGACATGACACATCCTTGTTTCAATCCAACCATCAAATGGAAAGATTCACTCAGTTTGCCATCCACACGCACTGCAGCCTTAGCACCCTCATACATACTCTTCACTGCCTTCAACAACTTCCCATCCACTCCATATATTCTTAATAATTTCCACAATCCTTGTCTATCCACCCTGTCATATGCTTTCTCCAAATCCATGAAGGCTGCATACAACTTCTTTCCCATCTCTAGAAACTTTTAGACTAAGTCATGAATTTAAAATAGGCCTAGTCCTACAGTAGCCATGGGTAGATTGTCAGATTGGTTGCCATATGAGAAATAATGACATAGCCAGAATGAAGTCTTTGACATTCGATACTAAAGAGCTGGCGTGTGCATTAACCCGCCGAGTCCCACCGACGTACGATGCACGTCGCTACTTTTTTCCGCAGACAGACAAAACGACGTGCATCGTACGTCACTCAATTGCAAGGCCCATTGTGTGCTCATTTTTCAACATTCGCTGGTGATTTTTGGTAGGCAAATTTGGGAGACCTTCCTCTACCTGCTGTCAAGCAGGGATACTGCCTGGCCCCACCTAACCCCCCCTCCCCCCTACAATGGGCAATTTACCTGTTAGCAGTAACCTGGCCTGTAAAGTTTAAGTTGCCCCACAGTCTCTCCAATGACGAAATTCACCGTGAAAGTGATTCCTGAGGTGGAGGACAAAGAAACAAAGAAGCTAAATATAGAAACAAACAGAATTGATGAGTTGGTAATGTTGTAATGGAAGGTGCCATATACTGGGGTTTTGGGTGAGTGAACAATGCTTTTATTTCCTATATTATTGTGTGAAAACCAATATAGACTTGTACAACACATAAATTAGTACCAAATAAATAAATGAATACATAATTTAAAGTGGCTTGAATTAGTTAACCCTCCCATAGTTCGTTTTCTTTAGCCAGGTACCCTGAAAAAGAAGGAAAATATAAGGCTAAATGACACCTGTATCAACATTTTTAACCTCAGGAGGGCGATTTCTCTATGAATTTTCGATGTTTCTCACAAAAAGCGGAGGTTTGAGCCAAAAAAAAAAATGTTGAAAATCGGTCGGGATCTGGGGGTAGGCTGGGTAAAAAAAAAAAAAAAAAAACAGTCGGGACTGGGCGGGTTAAGGGATCATGTGCATGAGAGTATGATGTATATATTGACCACAGAAGCAGGATTCAGCCTCAACTTTGTTGCCTATATTTTAACAGATATCTCGATCATATTTCAATAAACTGCTTACCAGTCTGAATTCAAAAATTTCCTGCACAAACTATCGTAAATACAGGCAATCAGTGACTACCAATAACGTGATTCCACTCGCACACAGCCATTAAGTTTCTTGAAATGGCACGATGTTTTGATACCAGTCCTGCCAACTGGTGGCACCGTGGCGATTTAATAAAGCACAAGTACGGTACAATCACTATATACTAGACTGAAATACATGTTTTTCCTTGTTAAACAGATTTACGGTAGAAACCCGTAACAATTTACGGTGTTTTCCTGTAAAATTAACGGATTTTTTTTTTTACAGTGTGGTCAAGATGAAAAGGTGTCACTTTTGCTCTGCAAGACGGGATAGGAAAAGCTCAATGACTTATCAGAAATGTCGCAGTCATTTGTGTAAGGAATACATCAATGTGGTTTGTTTTACATGCAATGACTAAAATACACTTGATCTGCTATGAGTTTATAATGCAACAGTAAATATTTTTATTTTCTTTCGTTATGGTATGATATGGTATTCATGGTATGGTATGGTGGTCATGGTTTCATATGGGTCTCACAGACCTAATTACTGTAAGGATGTAAAATTTCTATGTTTTTGCTATAAAACATGTCCTATTTTTTCCCATTTTTTCTCGGCCTGGAGCTACCTCTTCTGAATGTATATCAACCTATGAAAACATTAAGAATGAGTTTACACCACACTTCAGCAGTTTGTGAGAAGTACTTCTGAAGTTCAGATTTTTTGTTTTTCATTTACTTTTCTTTATGTAATTGAAAATATACTTATGATACCTAACAGGTTGCATGCAACATTTTCAATTAAAGTACTACATTACGTTAATTATTAAAGGTGATTCATTGTCCATTATTAATATAATCAGTATGCAGGTCTGCCAGACCCAAACACTGAAATGGTGTGAGGGTGGGACATGGCTGCATGTAAGAGTTTAAAATACAAAAAAAAAAGAACCATGCCAATTATAAAAAGCAACTGATGACAACAGAAAAGGGAAAGCAAGAAAATTATAAAATAAAACCAATAAAATACCCTAAAACATTAAAAAAACTGAAAAAAACACTAAATCTTATAAAGAAGCCTGGCTGCCCACACAAAAGAGAGAGCTCCTCCATTCAAAGAACAGGCATCCCCACCAAACACTGAGGAAAGACAGAAAGACCCATCACCAGTCCAGTGCCCAGCGAGGTAATGGCATTGCAAACCCCCAAGACTTGGGCAATCAGGCACCACATGCCGAACAGTCGAGGGGACCAAGCAATCCTCGAAGAAAGGAGGGGGAGACTCCGTCCATTAAGTATCCATGAGAACAACAGGTGTCACCAATACGAATACAAAACAAGACCGTCTCCCACTGGTGAGCCGGTAACTTTAAGAGCCCACCTCCGAACAAATGACGCGTAACTTTTTGTCTCCTTCTGCATCCCAACGCGCCTGCCAACAATAACGAATCCATTTATGAACAACCTGAGGGAAAGCCTGAAGCAGGAAGCCCTCTCAAGACAGCAGCAGGACCAGGCCAGAGAATCAGCACATTCATTCCCCGTTACCTCTACATGAATAGGGACCCAACAAAACTCCACCTCATGCCCAGGGTGCTTGAGGAGGAAAAGCCAATGAAGAACTGCAACAACCAAAGGCTGAGATGAGGCAAACGAGCCCAAGGCTAATAGTGCTGCTTGAGAATCACCATATACTGTATAGTAGAAGCATTGCCCTGGTGGACAAAAATGAGTTATCTATCTACTGCCAGATGCATAAATCCCATGAGTGGCCACAAACAAATCGCCTTCATGTCGCCCTGTTCCCCGCCATTTCACTGCCCTGCTCCCAGCTCACATCCATCTCTCTCATACACCTTTCCACTCCATCCCTCCATCTAAATAATTACATATATCTCTGTAGTAAAAACTGAAGGAGGATATGGAAGACTACTACCACGGCAAAAATGTGGAAATACAACAACTAATCCAATACCAGAAGGAGACATGGACCCGTCAGTAAATACTGGGACAGAGCCTCTGTATTGTAACGGATGTTCCAGAAATACATGACGATGGTACTCAGGTGGGACACTATCCTTTGAATCCTCAAAATTTACAAAAACTCACCTCAGGCAGAAGCCAGGGAGCAACCCTCGGAGTTTGTATGTGACAGATTGAAACTGAAGCCAAATTGAATTCAGTCATTGCCTCTCGAACCCTATACCCAGAAAGATGAGGTGCAAGGATCTTGGCTAAAGTAAGAAGAAAAAGATTGCCGTGTCATACAGGCACTGGTTAAAGAATCAGGGAGCAAAGAACCTTATACCAACAATGCACCAACAATGATTGACGTTGCAGGTCTAAAGGGGGGACACCAGCCTTCAGCAACAGCTTGGGATTAGTGAGGATCGAAAAGCACCCGTAACAAGGCGAAGACCAGCACGATGTACTGCATCTATAGTCTTGTGTCTGGCTGGTGTAGCTGATGAGTAAACCTTGCACCCATAAGCTAGTTTGGAGCCAACAAATGCTTGATATAAATGTAGAAGAGTCTTACGATCAGCACTGCAGGAAGTGTGAGCCAGGACCATCAGCAAATTAGAGAATGCATACAGGATTCCTTCAGGGCATTCAGATAAGGAACCCAAGGAAAACAACAATTAAACACTGGACCAAGAAATCCTTTCTCCTCCACACATTGCAGTCTCCTGCCGGTCAAGGTTAGGTCATGATCTGGGTGAACACCCCTAATCCAGCAGAAGTACATAGATGCGATCTTAGATGTAGAAAACCGAAAACCATGGGAATCCGCCAAGGCAGAGACCTTATCCACTGTGATTTGTAATCTTATCTCTACAGCAGGCATCCGAGAACCTGCATACCAGATAGCCAAATCATCCACATAGAGGGATAAGGACACGCCTAGTGGCAAAGAATATATAATACTTTTAAACGTTACTGCAAACAAAGGCTCACTAAGGACGCTTCCCTGAGGGACACCCTTCTCCTGAACTTGTGGCACTGAGAAATAGCAACCCACACGAACCCTAAACTCATGATCAGTAAGGAAGTCTCTGATCAACATTGGTAGGTAGGTGACTATGCATACCGAAGGCATGAAGATCTTGCATGATGCCATAGCACCAAGCTGTGTCATAAGCCTTTTCTGAGGAAAAAAATACAGCAAAAATATGTTGAGCAGCAGCAAAAGCCTGGCAGATCGAAGTTTCAAGTCTAATATGGTTGTCGGTAGCATAGCTTAGTTTCCTGAAGCCACTTTGTGATGTGGAGAGAAAGCCATCCCTCTCTAGACACCACAAAAACCTGATATTACTCATTTTATCTAACAGCTTAAACACACAGGAAGTCAAACTGAGTGGATGATAACCAGAAGCATTAGAAGGATCTTTCCCTGGCTTTGGAATGGAAAAGAGAGTAATCATCTTCCTACCAGTAAGCAGACAACCTTTATTCCACACCATATTAACCCACCCAGTCCCGACCCCTTTTTTACCCAGCCCACCCCCAAAACCCGACTGATTTTCAGCTTGTCTTTTTTTGCTCAAACATTCGCTTTTGGTGAGAAACATCGAAAATTCATCAAGAAAGTGCTCCCCTGAAGTGAAAAATATTCTAAACAGGTAAGAGATCCCTCACCTGGCTACCGTTTTTTTATCATGCCGTGCTCCATAAAATATGCTCCCTATGCGAGGGAAACTTAACCAAAACCACTCAGCCTTGTAGATATTTATTTATTTGGTACGAGTTTATATGTAGTACAAGAGTATATTGCTTTTCACACAGTAATATAGGCGATAAAGCGTTATTCCCTTACCAAATGCATCAAGATATTGCACCTAATTTGGCGATGTTACCTCCTCATTACTTCTGTTCATTACTAACTCTGGTGCCACATAATCTTTGTCCTCCACATCAGGAATCACTTTCGTCTTGAATTTCGTCGTCAGAGAGGCCATGTTGCTTCGTGTCTTTACTGGCCAGGTCACTGCTAACGGGCGAGTTGCGAGAAAATTGAGCACTCTCCGAGGGGGAGGGGCTGAACAGGGTCAGGCAGTGTTGAAGACTGGCTGCATCAGGAATCACAGTCTGAGTTTGTGCAGGGTCAGAATGGGTAGCAGAAGTGGAAAGTGTTTGCCTAGGTAGGGTAGTCTCATTAGGGGAAAAAGTAGTTGACCTAACATGCAGGCCTGGCAGAACACTACGTTTAAGACCTGACCAAGAAAATCAGGAAAGAACTGATACAAATGAAACACCAAGGCGGACAAACATGGAAGAGACACATTCCTTTGCTTCAGTAAACCTTAATTTCTCATGCACATGGAGCAACGAAAATTCATCTTTAAACTTGTACCAGTCAGTACTTAAGGAGGATGCAGTATGTCCACCACCACGATTTATACAGGTCACAGGAACTAGACAGTCCATCCCATCATGAGCAACAGCCCCACAAGAAATGCATATTGCTGGGAGGCCAGGCATCTACAAGAACGGCCAATGTGATCAAATTACTTGCAGTGGAAGCAACGTCATGGTCTATGAATGTATGGTTTGATATGATATCTACCAGGCAGCATGAAGGACGTCAAGGAGAGAAAGTAAATTGAATGTAACTATCAGGGAAGGGGTAGAGATCAATACCCCATCAATACTTTTTTTAATATGGTCGACCTTAACTACATGCTGGTCAGCCAGCTCCTTAAGAAGAAGTGTCTAATCATATGCCATTAACTCCTTGGCATATACAGTACCTTGGGACTGGTTCACAGTAGCATGGGGGGCACAAGTAACTTGCCGACCAGCAAGTGAAGATAGTGTTTGAAGCCTAGCACTTTCCTCAGAATTCAAAACTTCTGCTATCAAGCTACAATCAGCCTGATAGACAACCTTAGGTGGACAGCCACGCACAATAATTCACGGTGAACCTGAAAAATATGCTTTCTCTGGTTGACCCCTTCACGGCGAAGAACGATCAAATATTTATTAAATGTTACAGAAACAGAAGACCCCCATGAAGTCTCAACTCTTGGGGAACGGCGAAGAGACCAACCAAGAGGTGGCCTCCTCCAACCATGACCCTTGAAATGCTCCAGGGTCGCCACGAGAGAGGAGGGAGTGACAAGTGAATCAACCAGGGGCGTGCTTGGGTCAGTGCCAGTAGGTAGCTTATTTACAGTACTGCGTCCATGGAAAAGTCACTCCCCCACCCCTCTACCCACTACAGAGCCCAACAAGGGGAGATCATATGCCAGGGATAACACCACTGGCGACTTGAGAGGTAGTGATGGAGTATGTACGGGTAACCATTAAGGAACCGTGGCAAGGGTGTCTCCAGGATGATAGGAACCACCAGGCCCCACAGTGCCCACTTGACCCTAGCCAACTAGTGACCAGCCGATTGACATGGTCTGCAGGGCACATCAAGCAGCATCACTCAACTCCAGGATTCCCGTTTCCCAGCACTGCGAGAGACAGTGCACAGAAAACACGTGGAGAGACAAAAAACCCACCCAAGATGGAAAATTGTCAAGGATGAGCAACATCACCAACAGGCCTTCTTTGCCAGTGATATATGGGGGGGGGGGGGTGTTTGCTCGACGATGCCGAGCCTTACGAAGGTAGGCAGGCTTCCAGAGTAGGTGGCACTGCCAGCCACACTTCAATCCCAGCCACCATGTGAACGTGAACCCCCTCAGCAGCATGTAAGAAGGGTGATTAACTCTGAGATTTTCGGCCCTCTGCCGATTGTGTCTGCGCTAGATTCAGCCAGGCGTACACAGAGCTCACTGTCGTGCTTTGATATTTGTACTTAGTTGGCCGCTGTACACTAACTTTTTATGGTAGACTAATGAATGTGGAACTGTTTTAAAGCTGAATAGTTGCTCTTTATGGTAGTATGGTTGAATAACTAAAAGGCCAATAGGACTAGTAGAAGTTAGCCGAAAAGGAAAAATCGCTCATCTTTACCGGGAAAAAATATATGTAAAAAAATAAGTATTAGAATTAAGTGAAATTTGATAGCACCATGCCAGTCTACAGTAAATTCCCTTTCTATTGATGTATAGGTTATGGCAATTTATATTAGTTTTCACAGAGAAAAGCAAAAGCTTTTGCTGTCACGCTGGCAAATATCCATGCTGGTGGTATCAGATCAGTATTATTCATGGTAAAAGCCTATTTATTATGCATATCTATCTGATGTACTCATCACTGTAGACTCAAATAGTTAGAAAACGATAAACAGGATAGTGTATGTGGAACAAGGCCAGATAGGAGATGGAAAACATCCAAAAAACAATACATTGTTTCATATGACTCGAATTTGAGTCATCAGAAACTCAGCAGTTGAATTTATGATGACTCGAAAACGCATCATCAGAATCTCAAAGGGTTAAATTCTCACCATGACACCAAAAGAAAAAAAAAACAGAGGGCAGATAAGCTATGCTAACAGCAGTCTAGCAGGGTAGATAGAGCTTGTTATCCTTGGTTGGTAGTCTAGCAAATTCTGATATCAAACTTGGGAAGCCCCAGTGTCTAGAGATTCCATGCCGTTGACCAGAGTTTGATCTGTGACTAGTTGTTTTATGTATAGTAAGATGATGTACGTGCCTAGCCCACTGCGTCCCGGCAGATTTTTCATCAATGACCTCCCCCAATCCTGACAGATTTTTTTTTTAATGGCTAAAACCTCCGCTTTTTATTAGAAACATCGAAAACTCATAGAGAAATCCCCCACCTGAGCTTATAAATACTGCTACAGGTGAGAGTACCCTCACCTGGTTCACTCTCTATGACAGTTCCTGGCCCCAAAGAAAATGAACTATGGGAAGGGTAACTAATTCAAACTACTTAAATTAGATATTTATGTATTCATTTATTTGGAACGATTTTATATGTAATACAAGAGTATATTGGTTTTCACACAATAATATAGGCATTATAAGCATTGTTCACTCACCTAATACATCAAATTACCGCACCTACCTTAGCGACGTTAACTCCTCATCACTTCTGCTCATTACTTACTCTGGCACCACATAATCTTTGTCCTTCACAATGGGAATCACTTTCGCCTTGAATTTCGTCACTGGAGAGACCGTGGCACGACGTGTCTTTACTGCCCAGATCACTGCTAACAGGTCAGTTCCGAAAAAAATCGCGTGCGGGGGGGAGGGGGGTTTGGTGGGGCCGGGCAGTATCTCCGCCTCACGGCGGGTAGAGGAAGGTCTCCCACATATGTCTACCAAAAATCACCAGTGAAACTTGAAAAATGTGCAAATGATGGACCTCACAATTGCAAAACATATGGGTACGTCATCGGGTGTCACCATGACAAATGTGGTGATGTATCCATACGTCAACTTTACGCCTCGGGCTAGATGTATAGCTGCTGTGTGATACAGTTACAAGAATGCACAACATAGCTGCTGAGAGCCTGTTGTGACCAGATCAGGGTATTTACAGGCACATTAACTCAATTAGTGAAATCAGTGTGATCACGTGAACACCCTGCTGCCTTCCTCTTCTTCTGAGGACAGCATAGAGACAACGAGAAAGGCGAGAAGACGTGCAGAGAGAGGGACGTATTTAGTTGTGGTGTACATACAATCTCCGGTAAATTGTAAAGCCATCGTAGTGGATTTTTCAACCAGAGGGTGTGTGTTTGTATGCCGTCACTAAACTCCTGCCACACACCCACACTTGTCCCAGAGTTGTTCTCAGCCATTTTCTGACTAATGAGATTGAGAGTGGGTTTGCACCCGATATCCAAAAATAAACAAATAAATAAATAAATAAATGAATAAGTAAAAGAAGGATACAGGATTGGTGTCAGTTTATTTCGTATGACTATGATTTAAGCTTACAGTGGTGCAGGCGGGCGGGCGGAGGAGGCGTCTCTTCTCGGACGCTGGCAGGACATTTTGGGCCCTATCAGGTTGGCATCTATCATAATGCTTTCTTAGTGAAGGGTTTGAGGACTCCAACAGCCAGATACAAAAAATGAGATTAAGCAGACAAGCACATATGCTGCATTTAATGAACGTTGTGATGGTGCAGGTCACACGAGGCCAAAGTTCCACATGCAATTCTAAACATCGAAGGGTACTTTAAGAAAGAGCTTTTAGTGTTCTAAGTCTTTCTGTAAACGAGAAACTCCCATTGTCAAGAGAGCTGGAACAACTGTGTTTGGAGTGTTAATGTGGCTTTTTTACCTGCTCTCCCCGTTTTGTAAGTATGGTTACATCAGTGGTGAGTGTGTATAATGCTGGTGAGGCTGAAACGTACTTTAAGATATATTTGTCATACTGGAATGAATGCTCCGACCGAGATGAGTGATCTTGAAGAGTATGAGATGTGTTATGCCAAACTTAACTTAGTTGTTGAACAGAGCATCTTTCAGGACACATTGTTGTTCGTGGTTACCTTCAGTGCAGTTCCTGACAATGAGATGGCATACTTCAAGGATGTAATGATTTCCATGGCACTGGGATCAGAAATTCCATTATCACCATCTTCTGCAGTTCGATAAATCCCCTAAGTTGAGAACTGCTGAATCTTGGTTCTAACGGTCTAATCATCACGGGAGGGATTGCTAATTATACTGACTGCATACTTTTATCACTCAATGGACGATCCTGCAGAACAAAACGGTATAAGGAGTGCACAGTTCTTTGCACCTTATCACAAGCTCCTTGTTGCAACTGTGTAGCTATAGCTTAAAGCAGAGAATCCCGAGAAGCCACAACCCAAAATCCTATCTTGAGAAAATTAGGAATGACGAATGTCCTTATGATTATGTAGTGGCAGTCTCAAGTGAGTCTGAGGTGGTCAACGGTGCCACGGACTTTTTTTAATGTCTGCATACCTTTAAGTATGTTATTCTGCCAATTGCTGATGGAAACACTGGACAGTACCTCAGACCAAGTGATGGATCTGTCTTCCCGGGAATGTCGGTTACAGATGATGAGAATCGTGCTGCCAGATTTTTTTTTTTTAAATGCAAGGAAGAAGGAACCAAAGGCCACACAGTCCTGCATACTGTTCCTTCCAAGAAAAAGCAAAAACAATGCAAAAGAGAGCCAAATTCAAGATCCGTTCATTTTGAGATGCCTGGACACACTGCGTTTGAAAGACTGGAGATCATAGGAAGTAGGGAATACAGACAGAGGGAGACAGTTCCAGAGTTGACCAGTTGCATAAATGAAGGACTGGGAGTAAATGTTAATTCTTGCATTAGAGAGTTGGACAGAAAAGGGATGGGAAATTGTTGCTAGACAGGTAGTACGTGCCCGTCGTAGAGGTGGAGGGATGCAAGCAGACAGTTCGGAGGAACAGTGACCGTTGAAGTAGCAATAGAAGAGAGATAAAGATGCAACAGTGCGGCGAAGAGACAAAGGTTGAAGGGAATCAGTAAGAGGAGGAGAGTTAATGAGACGAAAAGCCTTTGACTCCACCCTATGGAGAAGAGCTGCATGTGGGGAGCCTCCCCACACATGAGAGTTGTACTCCATACACGGGCAAATAAAACCCGTGTACAAGGTCAACAACTGTGCAGGGGTAAAGAAAGTTCGGAATCGGCTTAGCACACCTAATTTCTTGGAAGTAGATTTCACAAGAGATGTAATATGTTCTTTCCAAGACAAATCCCGAGAGAATGAAACCCCAAGCATGTTCAAGGATGATGCAGGACATAACTGTTCATTATTAAACATTAGTGGGTAATCCTGAGGAAGATTTTCTCGGGTTGATAAGCGTAAGAACTGAGTTTTTGATGCATTAAAAATAACAAGATTATTTTTACCCCAATCAGAGACACGAGCCAAGTCAGACATTAGGTGTGACATAGCCTCAACCCTTTTTTGTTGAAGTAACTGCTGAGATAGATGTTGTGGATGCCGAATGGAAAGGTGAAGGGTGGAATCATCAGCATATGAGTGGATAGGGTTAGATGTACAGTTTAGAAGGTCATTGATGAATAAAAGGAAGAGAGTTGGTGATAGGACAGAGCCCTGAGGAACACCACTGTTGATAGGTCTAGGAGAAGAACGATGGCCGTCTTCAACAGCGGCTATAGAACGACCAGAAAGGAAAGAACCAGAGATGAAGGCACAGATAGAAGGATACAAAGAGTAGGAGGGCAGTTTGGAAATTAAAGATTTATGCCAGACTTGATCGAAAGCCTTTGAGATGTCAAGTGCAATGGCAAAGCTTTCGCCAAAGTCCCGAAAGGAGGATGAACAGGAGTCTGAAAGGTAGGTGAGAAGATCGGCAGTGGAGCGTCCCTGTCGGAACCCATACTGACGATCAGAAAGAAGGTTGTGACAGGAAAGATGCTTTAAAATTTATCTGTTAAGAATTGACTCGAAAACTTTTGAGACACAGGATGTTAAAGCAATTGGACGATAGTTACAGGCTTGGGAATGGTCACCCTTCTTTAGGACAGGCTGAATGAGAGCAAACTTCCAGCAAGAAGGAAAGGTACAAGTTGATAGACAAAGGCGAACGAGTTTACCTAGGCAGGGTGTAAGCACAGAAACACAGTTTTTGAGGACAACAGGAGGGATTCCATCAGGACTATATGCCTTGCTAGTATTGAGGCCAGTGATTGCAGAAAATACATCAGCTGAAGAAATTTTAATGTCAGTCATGAGGAAGTCCGAGGGGGGAAGTGATGGAGGAATACCACCAGAATCGTCTAAGGTGGAATTGGAGGAGAAAGTCTGAGCGAAGAGATCTGCTTTATCAGTAGGAGAAATAGCTACAGAGCCATCAGAGTAGAAAAGAGGAGGGAAGGATGATGAGGTAAAGTTGTTAGAAAGGCTTTTGGCAAGGTGCCAGAAGGAGCGAGAAGAATTCGAGTTGGAGAGTTGAGAACATTTAGCACGGATGAAATTATTTTTAACAGAGCGAAGAACAGACTTAGCACGATTCCGGGCAGAAATATATTGATGTGATTCAGGGGTGGGTTGGCTCCTTTACCTCTTATAGGCCCTCTCCTTGTTGCAGACAGCATTAGAACAAGCGTGATTAAACCAAGGCTTTCTTGCATTAGTCAGAGGATATTAGAAAGGAATGTATGCTTCCATGCCCGAGAGAATACCTCCGTATTGCGGAAGGCACACTCAGATGGCTCCCGGCCATGGAAGCAATATCATTTCAGGGAAAATCAAAGAAGTACTGCCTGAGGGCCTCCCAATCTGCAGCTCCAAAGTGCCACAGGCGGCATTTCTTTGGAGGGTCCACAGGCCGTACTGGAGCGATAGGACAGGTTAATGTAATAAGGTTATGATCGGAGGAGCCCAACAGAGAGAAAAGATTAACAGTGTAAGCAGAAGGATTAGTTGTTAGGAAAAGGTCAAGTATGTTGGAACTCTCTCCAAGACGGTCAGGGATACGGGTAGGGTGCTGTACAAGCTTCTCTAGGTCATTAAGGATAGAAAAGATGTAGGCTTGTTCACCAGGTGGATCCTAGAATGGATATTTCAGAGAAAGGAAAAATGGACAGAATGTGTTCCATCGTAGAAGTAAGATGGTCAAAGAATTTTTGATAGTCAGTAGAATTAGGAGATAAGTAAACAGCACAGATATATTTAGTCAGAAAATGACAGGAAAGTCGAAGCCAGAGAGTAGAGAATTCAGAAGAATCAAGTTCAGGAACACGAGAGCAAGATAGATCGTTGCGTACATATACGCAACAGCCATCTTTGGCTTTGAAATGAGAATAGAGAAAGTAGAAGGATACAGAAAAGGGTTTGCTGTCAGTTGCCTCAGACAGCTGAGTCTCAGAGAGAAAGAGAAGGTGAGGTTTAGAGGAGAAGAGGTGGTGTTCAACAGAGCGAAAGTTAAGAGGAAAGGCCGCGAATGTTACAGAAATGAGGGAGTAAGTCAGATAGTGGTTCCAGGCAGCTCTGTGTGTCGTCACCGGGAGAGGGGCGGATGGCTGAATCAGGAGCAACGGACACTTTTTTTTGGTTGGACAACAGTTTCACCAAAAAGGTGCAAGGAGAGGTATGTCAGCAATATCTCTGAGGAGACAGAAGGTTCCTCTCAAGTAAATGAACTACAACTTTATAATTGTGCCCTGGAGAAACTCCATTCCATACTCACCTTTCAGAGAAGCAATGTTAAGACAGTATATGGACGTGTCATGTCTGGGACAGATGAGTACAGAGCTAATGCTGAGTATTTTGAGCAGTTATATATGGCAGATCTCCCCACTGGGGAGCTCAAGTTCGTTTGTGTGCAACTGCTTTGTGCTGTTCCACCAGTCAACTATGTTGCCCTTTCTCCAGATAAAATCAAGAAGGCTGGTGCGGCAGCTCATGTGTGTGTGTGTGTGTGTGTGTGTGTGTGTGTGTGTGTGTGTGTGTGTGTGTGTGTCATCCCTGTGGAACTGAAAAAAACTGGAAGTGAAGGCATAACCTAGAGATCATTTCCAGTCACAGAAGCTGTTTTGCATACTGGTATCATTACATTTGTTTTGGCATGGAGTTTTATCATCCCTGATTCGAATGGGAAAGGAGACCAATGTAAATGCATTAATAACTGGAGTTATCAGTGCTATGAGTAGTGTTATGACAGGGACGCACCCAGGAATTTTCTAAAGGGGGGGGGATTTGACAGTTTTTCATGTTTTCCTGTTATCAAAATAAATATGTATAAATTTTTAACTCCTAAACCGCGGGTCGTCACTTTCGTGACGGTTGGGTGCAATGGATCATACCGTGGGGCATCACTTTTGTGTGTCTGTGTTTTTTTTTAATTCGCCCAGGCTTTCATGTGGTGACTTGTATCATCTATCAGCACAGCCAACGTCCAACAATAGCCAGAGCTGCTAATGTCGTCAGTACTCCCATCCATTGTTGACAATTTAGCCATTTTCCCCCCTTCCTACCTCCCCTCCATTACCCTCTCGTGTCTTCTGCTCAGCCGCTCCGCGCTAAGTAAATCTTTCCCGGATTTTTCCACTGTTTTCATCCATTGAAATGAGCCCTATGCCCTATT
>JAGKTI010015041.1:0-20943 GCA_018397915.1 Birgus latro | reverse complement strand
TCTCGCTGTATGATCGAAGATTAAGATACTGACCTCGGAACCTATTTTCTCTCCATTAACGAGCAGGGTAAATTAGAAATCATTGAAAAACAGCACCAATAATTAAGAACTAATCAGACACTATGAATGAAGTTTGAATCAGTACAAATTTGGCTGAACTCAAATAGCGCTTTCCAACGTCACTTATATTATCAACACACACACACACACACACACACACACACACACACAACTGTATGGGTAGGTGAACACACACACACACACACACACACACACACACAACTGTATGGGTAAGTGAACGCTCCCAGTAGTTCTTACTGACAAAACTATTCTTGTTTTACAGACCATCACTGATATTTGCCAGTGGAAAAAAGAAAAGGCCAAAGTACCATTCGTTATTAACGCTCTTATTACCCGATTGATCCATCAGTCCACTCCAGCTGACGCCTTGCGATTTTATTCCGCTGACAGAGAGCACTATAAGCCTTAAGATAGTAATATTGGAACAGGTCTCTTAATTTTCGTATGTTGGATATCTTATTAGTTTATCTCAGCCGACGCCACACGATCTGATTCAAGTGTGAGTTATGAACAGGAAAATATGAAGAGAAATAGTGGTGAAAAAGGAATGGATTAGCGACCTTTGAAAACAAGGGAACATCACAAGCAGCTACTTGCTCATTAACTCAAAATTAGTTATTGTACGGGCTTTGATTTTCGCTGTTTAGTTAGGTGATGGTTGAAGAGCCTGAGTAATTATCCAGGGTAATTTAGAGTTCAGGGATCAAACCTCGGTTGATTCGTGGAACAGTCAGAGAATCTGCTGTTTGTAAGACGATCTTCATCATTTTCCCGAAATATTCCACCGACACATCATAAAAACTCCCCAGTTAGCACACCATTCCTCAAAGTAATATCCTTATCATAAGTACTGTGCTGGTAGTAAGTACCATCATTCAGGTGATGACATTTTAGGGTTACGATGGACCAGTGTCCCGTTGCGTATTGACAGCTGGATTAATGGACATCGTTCCGAGGTTTCCGTTATGCCGCATAGCAGAATCTATATTATTAACGCTTCATGTAAACAAACTAAAGAACTAAAAAAGAGAAATTATTGCATTACATCATCCCATAGAGAGGGGAATATAAGATTTTCTTGGAAACAGTCAATGAACAAGATTATGCATCATTCCATCTGAACTACATTTTTTCACTTTGCTTCGAACCAACAAATTTTGCAGTCGATCCACACCCCCGCCCAACAGTCGCCTGTACTGGCCTAAGGTTAATTTCGTCGTGTTGACAGAACGATGATCTGTGTCACACAGTACGTTCATATTTACTCGTAAATTAAACAAGGACCTTCCCTGTCTCTTGGATGGTGGCTGAAAGAACATGACGTTACTGCTAAGTTGGCTGGCGGGGAATATAGTAAATGAGGATGGGTAGGATATACAAAAAAAGAATAGGAAAGCATAAGCTTAAATGAGTCATCTGTTCTCTCAACTCTTCCATCGATCGCAGGTCATTTCCATCTCTTTTGTACCGTCCTTTTTCTCTTTCATATTTGGGCAATCGTCTGTCTTCTTACTTCTATCACTATTCTGCTTCATCCCTCTCTCCCCTCCTCCCACTCACCGTCATCACAGTAGTCCCACACAGTTCTCTGGCCTGTCACATCGACGGCAGTGGCGCACCAGTATTCCCGGGAATCCTCACAGGTGCAGGTGAAGTACATCTTGCCATTGTAAAGGAAGGGGAAGACACAGCGCGCTCCAGACACCGTGTTCACTGGAAGGAGGGGGAGGGGGGCCATGATGAAGTTAAGACACGGACAAGAGGTAAGGGAAGCTTATAGAGAACACTGATTATGGGTGTCACAAGTCTGATTTAGAAATGCTCTCATCACATCATTTTCTCCAAGTGAAACATGTTAGACACTTGTAGCTTAGCTGGCCTTAGCTCATTACAGACAAGTGTTTCATAATTTGCAGGGATGGTCCTTAGCATACTGCCCTACACGTACTGACCATTGCCACGAAGCTCAGGTCCAAACTTTAGGATCATTTCCCGCTTTATTAACCTCTGAGAATACCCATAAACGGTACAGAAGCCTACCACAAGGACGTAATGGATTAATTTATTTCATGTTTTCACCCGGAGAACACTATTCTTCCATACTTGGTCATAAGTATAATACTGGTGGAGAGAGAAGTACTGAATGATACGTTAACATACCTGTACTAACTTGAGAGGAGGCAGGGGCACTGACGGTATCTGCAGTGAGGAAACAGTGGCATAATTATATGTCTTACGACACAGACAGTTTCAGGAAACAACTAGAGGGGCACTCAGTGAAGCGCATCTCTCAGACAAGGGCAATGTAATTTCCAAACCACTCTTCATAATGGGTTAGGTTTTCTCATCATTGATTAGCGTTTCACACACACACACACACACACACACACACACACACACACATACACATACATACACACACACACACACACACACACACACACAAGAAACTTTCCGGATCCAGAATCTGTAATACGATCCAGATTGGTCCCAAAAGTTAATCGATTGTTCCCTGGGACATGGGCTGTCTACCCACCAAATATGGTCCAAACCTCTTTTAGTTTTTGAGTAATCCTGCTAACAAACAAACAAATAAACAGGGATGAAAACATACTCTCCTTCTTGGAGAGAATTAGAATTATATAACGTTTACGATCGCAAGATACTTCGTTCACCAAGGAGTCATCCGGCGATGGTACAATTTGTTACAGCAAAATTAATAACACATACATACTTACATACATATAAACTTGTACATGTATACATACATAAGCAATCAACCAATGTTCAGCAAAAGTTGGGGTCTTGCCTGCACCGTCGCGTAGAGAGTTTAAGTAATACGGGTTATAGTCCTCACTTCTAAACTCCGTCGCCCTCATTTTAACCTTGTCATACTTTGCCTAGCCATTCGATTCTTACTAAGCCCCCAGGCAGTCGCTCACTCACCCTTCCCATCATCGGCCGAACAGACACATCAACTTACTCTCTGCTTCATTCTCCTCACTAACTCGTCTATTTGTCGCTTGTCGTTCTAGTCACTGAGCATGTATTTCACGGGCAAAATTCTTCCAGTGCTCTCACTCTCGACGTGTATAATATGCCCATACTGCATCATCGCCCATACTTTGCTGCTGTTCGTCAGTACTGAAGTATCTGTTCATTAATCCAAAACGTTCTTTAACCTCATTGTCACTTGTGTATTTCCGTTTATTGTTGTCAGTGCACTTGCCACATTCCTTCCTTGAGATTTCCTTACATTCCCTTTCTCCATACCAATTAATTAGCCATAAAACTTAATTCGACCCATTCTCCAAATGATGTTGCTGTTGCATTCATCTGCTTGTAACTTTTGGCAAAACAGATTTTGGTTCATCACAAGGAATGATTTACGAGTATGTGTTGTTCAGTCAGTACGAAAAACCTAATATGTGAAGGAAAGTCAACAAACATCAGCCACTATGGGTCAGTGATCAATAAAAGCTAATCAGCTACTCAGGTTGTAACACGACAAGGCTCTCGCAATATAAGGTCCTTGGCATGTGTCCAGTATAGATGAACATGTTCTTAATACTTTCATACTTACCGGTACACTTTAAAGATGGATTGTGTAGTTCGAAACAACAGAGATATGTAAAACTTTAGTTCATTCCTTTTTCTCTCTCCCATCTGTTCTACCTGTTTCTCTTTTCGGTTCCCTCCATAATGTTTCTCTTGCTGCACTTATCCTGTACACGGATCCCAGTCCATCTGTGTGTCTGAGTCTTTTCCATGTCCACAGTCCCCCTGATTCCCTCTATAATGTACGAGTACGCCTCTCGCCTCTGGAGGGGAGGGGAGTCTCGCTGAAACTCATTGTCAGATCTCAAAGTCCATAGATGTTTCCTGTGTTAATGACCCTTGTGCAGTGGACAAGCGTGAATTTGTACTAACTCAAAATCTCACCCCAGTTGTCAGCACAGTAGTCGGTGGTGAGGGCTGCTCCTTCGTGGTTGACCTCGGTGGCACAGAAGGGACGGTCGGAGCCCTGCATGATACACCCGTGGTACTGATACCCACCGTACTTGAAAGGTAACACGCAGCTCTTCCCTCCCACTGTCATGATCATTGTTGCTGGGGCTGGGTGGGGGAAATAAGACTTAGAGGGGAAGGTTGGAAGTGGTGATGATTGGGAGGTAGGAGGTAGTGATGAGTCGGAGGTGAGATACAGTATGGTGATGACTGGGAGATGGGCTGTGATGATGACTTAGACATAAACAATGGTGATGACTCTGGGGTCAGCAGGCAATGACAGTAAAGTGAGCAATGGTGATTAAAACAAAGGATTATAAAAGAAATCAAACAGCAGCAATCTTGCTAGTTCTTTTGGTTTTTAAAAATAAAGGATGGGCTAGAACTAGTTCATTTACTCTATACCACGGCGAAAAAAAAAATGCTTTAGTCCCTCTCCCCTGCCGAAAATTCTATGAAAAACAAGAAGGTCCACATTACAGGACTGAAAAACAGTTACGACACTTCAGGCAAAGGATATCCCGTATTGTGGTAACATCTTTAACTGAAATTTCTCATTACATGGAGCTTGCAAGTCGTTTTCTCCTAATAGGCTTGGGCAGGAGAAAAACAAATCCGATTTTTTAACTGCTCTTGTCTGATCATACCTAACTGGAAATTAAAAGCTAGATACTTATTCCGGCGACTAACTGATTGGTGTTCATCATAGACTAAATGTTTTTTCATTAGTTTTGCCGAATCCAGCACTGTATTCTGATAATAATTATGTTTCCTTACTATTCGGTGGCATTAACGTCAGTGGCGGAAGAAATGACTGATGAGGACACCGAAGTGCTGGAGAACTGATTGTAAATCATATTTCTTGGCGGAGTTTTTATTAATTTACATGCCTGCTATTGACATTTTGTTTCGAAAACAAATGTGCGTCCTCATTCAGGAAAATGCAGCACATTCGTTGTGTACCATATATGAACCTCATCATAATGAGTTCGGAATCAGGTTTATTCTGATACAAACTGTACGATGTAGTAGGTCAGAGTAAAGGTTGGAATGGGAACAATTCGTTTCATCAGTATGGCGCAGATTCTTGTTTGCACGAACTTTTGTTAAGTCAAACTGCGTGGAGAAAATCTAATACTACTTAGAATGAAGCATCACATCCAGCGCATTATTTCCTAACTTCAGAGAATATTGCTTCTTTTATAATCCAACAACAGGAAACCATTGAACCTGGGTAAGGCGTGAGGAGAGTCGGAGTGGCGTCTGGCCTGGTGCGGGTTGGTGTTTATCGTTCACTCTGCAATACCGTGGGGACATTTTCTCGGGGGCTGCCCGGAGATCAGCCAACTGGAGAAGGGCAGGGTGACGTGGAGGCGATTTATTTATTTATTTATTTTTATTTATTTATTTATTTATTTTTGCTACTCCTTACGGGATTAAGGCAGGGCGACGTGGAGGCGATTTATTTATTTATTCATTTTTATTTATTTATTTATTCATTTTTTGCTACTCCTGATTAAGGCATCTGGCAATAGACAGACTTCTAATCCGGCAGGTAGAAGGCAGCACTCCTAGCACCATATCCGCAAATTCCATGTCTAGCAAGGTCAGGTATTAAAGGGTTAGGCATTTTTAGGGCAAAAAGCAAGAACTGGATACAGACAAACAATGGTAGTATCATATCAGGTGAGGCGAAGGGGTGACTGAAAAATGAGGAATAACAAATACGGGAAGTGAAACGGTGTAGAACTATTAGTTACTTAGTATTCAGCTGTCAGATCATGTGCATATTTAGCAGGTTGCTTTACACATAATTATGTACTCGGTGAAAGTAATTTTCATGCACCTGGCTCAAAGGTCCCTAGTAGGGAAGGGAAAGGAGGTATAGGTGGCAGAACCCCGCCTCCCCCCCCCCTCGCTTCCCTAATGACCTTTGTGCTGTTAACTAAAAGATCTCTCGTTCGCGGTATAGTACTGTCTCACCATAGCGAGAATTAACGTTTATACTTCGATGGCGTCTTATATCTAGATAAACAGATGCAATGGTAGAGAGATAGAGAAAGAAAGATGGATGGATGGAGAAATGGATGGACTGATAGATACATAGATAGAGAAATAAATTACTTTTCCCATCACCAAGCGATTTGATTCAGCTGAGTAGAGATCCACTGCAATGGAAAGGTTACAAGCACCCTCCACCTCTTTCTGCGGCAGACCATACTAAAATGAATGCATTTGCTTACCGGTGAGAAAAATAAACTAAGGCAAGGAGGCATCACTGTTAAGAAAGGGTTAAAAGTCGTTTTCATGGCAAAGGCGATAAAGTTTTCTCGGTTACATCTCCTTATACATTTGTGATTTAAATCTTTACTTCTTATTTTCCTATACCTTCTAAAATTCCCTCCATTTTTATGCATCTCTTTCTTCATGGTCGTTTGTCTGGATGTGCTCGGCTGTTTTATTATGACTATTTATAGTAATGATGATATTTAAAATAATAATCATAATTATAATAATTATAATTAGAACACTGTAACTGTCAGAGGCAGTTACTGATCTCCACCCATGAGAATGAAATCACAAAATGCACTCGCTGATCCCCACAGTGAGTTCAAAGGTCAAATTTGACGTTTTTGCGGCAGCCTAGACTGGGCACATGTTTGAGGTAGTTTACTACAGCATATTACCTAAAATGGGTTTTTGTGGGTTTTTGTGGGTCAAGTTTTGGACACACATACTGTGGCTTTTTTTTTTTTTTTTTTTTTTCCTCAAAACCGCTGGTCAAACTGCCACTAAAAGGTATACAGACCTGGTCCAGGACCAGACAAAACTTCTAGATCCTAGAAGTGCCTCATTTACACGTAGGTTTTGTTTTTTCTGTGTCGAGGAGCAAATAAAAATTGTTGAAAAGTGCGGTGTCCCACATTTCTTAATATCGCGCATGAATGATCTTGATAATTGTTCCATACAACTGTTTGGAAAATAAATTTATCGCGGGATTCAAATTTTGGGGTAAAATGTGATTAAAAATTCATTATTATTTAACATTTTTGGGACCTTTCACCCTGAATAGTAGGTTAAGGTCGCTGCGAGTGTAATAGGGCCATGGTGCTGGACATCCTCAAGAAGGATGATGGAAACCGGTGACGAAAAGTGACTGAATAATAATAACAATAATAATAATAATAATAATAATAATTGATTATTATTATTATTATTATTATAACTGAACCAAAGATCTCACCCTATGGTAATAGGTGGAGATCAATAATAACTAGTAAAGCGCGCTTTGTCAGCACAAGACGAGCGAGCGAGCGTTTGCGCATTAGCCGATCATCATAATTTCATCTTGGTGTAAACTTTAAACATTCGTGGTGAGGTGGCTGAATAATGACAGAAGAATAAATAAGTTAAAATAATTAGTTTCTCACGTTTTCTCTCTCACCTTTTCTCTCTGGCTGTGCATATAGCGAGAAGCCGTAGCATTTATCACACACGCAAGGTTCAGTTTTCTGCTTCCGACTTGCCGTGTCAACGAACTGCATCGGTAGACGCTTGGTTATTGATCGAATGATAAAACCCAGAAATGGGGCAATTACCCTAGCTTACCCTAGCTGATTTCACCCTCTAAACATTCATATAAAATTATGGACGTAGTATCCCATATTTAATTGTTAGAATTCATGCAAGAAAACATAGTGTTACAACAGGAAATCTTTTGTAATTTGATTTCATAATGAAGCATGTCAACTGAAGCCCTCGGTACATTTCCTTGGAAAGCTGGGATTGCAAGGGGTTTCCTTGGTCTCATCAGTAAATATATAGCTAAAACAAAATATACTGAATATGCCTACTACCTACGAGAAGAATCTCTTCTGTCTCTCACATAGTACAAAAGTTACTGGCCTCTGAAAACCATCGTGGTCGGGCCGTGTCGTGTTGGGCCGGGACAGGTGGTGTCGGGCCGTGTCGTGTTGGGCCGGGCCAGGTCGTGTCGGGCCGTGTCGTGTTGGGCCAGGACAGGTCGTGTCGGGCCGTGTCGTGTTGGGCCGGGCCAGGTCGTGTCGGGCCGCTCATTTCTCAGCTGAATGTAAACAAAATTGCTTCGCTACGCCTGATCTCTTCGCTCGCTGCGCTCGCTCGCCCTTAATAATAATAATAGTTTGCCATGTTACTAACCTGGTGGCCGGAGTGATGGGCCCTGGGGTTCCTGCATCTTAGGCTGGTCTAGTAGGTCTGCAACACAACAATCTCTGTCATTATTTCTTCAACAATCACAGTCATCTTAACTACATTAACAATCACTGCCAAATTAGTTATCGTTCCTGCCTGAACAGCCATTGCCAAATCACTGTCAACATTAATGCCTCAACATAAGCTGTCATTATTACTGCTTCAATTTTCACAGTCAAATCAGTATCAGTATTAGTGTCTCAATAATTATACTCAATTCACTGTCATTATTACCGCTTCAGTTATTATTACTGCTTCAATAATCACTGCCAAATCACTGTCATCATAGCTGCCTCAGCATTAAGTCAGATCAGTACCATTTTATTATCTTAGCAATTTCTCCAGTCGCCCATTATTGCTGCTTCATTCATCACTGTCAGATCGCTGTTATCACTCCTGCTTTAATGAAAACTGTCAAATCAGTGTCGTAATTTCTGCTCGAAATTTCACAATGAGTATTACTTCCTCAACAGTCACGTCCCTCTGTATTATCGCTTCCCTCTGCACCTCATTTCTGTAACCTCATTTCCTTCTCACCTCGCTTGTATAATCTCATCTTCCTCTGCATCTCTCCTTCTATAACTTCACCTCCCTCTCTCTGCACCTCACCTTTTACATCCTTACCTAAAACCTCACCTCATGGAACCTCATCATTTGTCTCTCTAAGTAACCTCATCTTCTATATCCTTAGCTCTGCCTAAATGAGACTACACCTTCTGTAACCTTACCTCCTTCTTGAACCTCGCCTTCCGTAACCTCACCTCCTTCTGTAACTCTACCTCTTTCTATAACCTCACCTCCTCTGTAACCTCATCTCCTTCCGTAGCCTCATCCACTTCTGTAACCTCACATCTCTCTGTAACCTCATCTCCTTCTGTAGCGTCATCCACATCTGTAACCTCACATCATTCTGTAACCTCACCTTCTTCTGTAACCTCACCTCCTTCTGTAATCTCATTTCCCTCTGTAACCTCACCTTTCTTTGCAACCTCACCTCCTTCTGTAACCTCACCTCCTTCTGTAACCTCACCTCCTGTAACCTCCCCTCCCTATTTATCCTCATCTCCCTCCCTAACCTCACCTCCTGTAACCTCATCTTAATTCCTTCTGTAACTCTCATCACTTCATCAACAACCAGTCAGATGCTGTAATCGTTAGTACCATAACACATTTCTATTACTGCCGCCCCAACAGTCCATGTTATTAGAAATGCCCTAACAATCACTCTCATCAATATTCCCTCAACAACCCCTGTCATCAATACTGCCTCAATAATCAGTGTCATAAATACTCTCAGCTATCAGTGTCATCAATACTGCCACAACAATCACTGTCACCAATACTGCCTCAACAAGCAGTGTCATCAATACTGCCTCAACAATCAGTGTCATCAATACTGCCTCAACAGTCAGTGTCATCAATACTGCCTCAGCAATCAGTGTCATCAATACTGCCTCAACAACCAGTGTCATCAATACTGCCTCAGCAATCAGTGTCATCAATACTGCCTCAGCAATCAGTGTCATCAATACTGCCTCAACAGTCAGTGTCATCAATACTGCCTCAACAATCAGTGTCAACAATACTGCCTCAACAGTCAGTGTCATCAATACTGCCTCAACAATCAGTCATCAGTACTACCTCAACAAACACTGTCACCAATACTGCCTCAAAATTCAGTGTCATCAATATCAAAGTATCTCAGCATACCCTTCCTAAAATGCTTTACATCAGCCTTATATAAACAGCTCACACCACATAGCTTAATCTGATCAATGATGCACTCTGTTAACGATACCTTGGAATCCCTTGAGAAGTGAACTACATAGTGCCCCCCAAAAGTCTTGTATGGGGACAACCTTTAGTGGAATCCTGGCCCGGTATCTATCTCGATTTCCAATAATTCTCTTCCTACTGTTTACGTTTTTTTCCACTGTTTCTTTCTCTTTAGTGCACGACCTCTACTCCTCCCCACAGAGACCCCGTTACTTACGATGTTGGCAGCAACCCCATATCTGTATTCTCATATGTTCTGTATACAGATTTAATGCCAAAGCTTGATATTGCTAGTCTGTGCAAAACGCCCTCGCTTGTTCTCGAACTTCTGTACCTGAAAGAGCTGAATTTTCTACATCTGGCTACAATTCTCATCCTCAGACACTCTTCATCTTTTATACTCATACCCAAATTACACATCATGATTTTTCGCTCTAATTTGGCCCAGACTTTCGTCCTTTTGCAACTGATTTCACGTAGTTCAGTGACAGAAAAAGACAATACTGTGGCTCTGCATCCTTTCCGTAATACATCTTCTCGACTAGCACCATATTCTCAAAAGAATCTATCGTCAGAGATCAGGTTTCAGGATGGGGATATAGCAAAATTAGGCCAAGTTAGCTTCAAACCAGCATAGCAGCTTCCTTTTTAGGTGTCTCCGCTTATCATCTTACCCCAGTTGGGCGGGCAGTAATCCTTCTCCACAACGTTCCGACTCTGGTCCACGACGGTAGCGCACCATGGCCTAGCAGAGCCGATGATGACACAGCCGCTGTAACTCTGGCCCGCGTGGACGAAAGGCAGTGCACACCTCGACCCTCCCACCGTTATCACGATGTCGGGTGTGACTGGGTGGATGGAAGAGGTCATGAACTCAGACTCCAAACGAAAAAAAAAAATGTGAATAAAAAGATGAAAATGGGTTAAAAGCAATATGGAGCAAGGAAGAAACTGAAGAAATTTGACGAGAAGGAAGCAACAGCTAGGGAAAAAATGAGAGATCGGTATGAAAACAGGAGAAGATCAGAGCATGAAAATAGGAAGTAGAGACCTAATAGACAATTCGTTGCATGTAAATATCAACGACCCAGATGAGTATGCTAGAAAACAGAAAATCCTATGGATTAGAATATATGAAAAAAGAATATGAGTATGACTGAAGTAGATGTATTATGCTTACATATGTAATCTATGCATAGAAAAGGAAGACAAAACAGCATGCAGACAGAAAGTTTACAATAAAGACGATTTCGTGACATCAGTAGGAGATGCTATGTATCGGCTTCAGATACACCCCCTTGAATTGGTCTGAAAATTAATGCGAAAAAAAAAAAAAAAAAACAGAGCGCTTACCGCAGCCAACACTTTAAAAGAAAAAATCTACTGCTGTAACTTGCTTTTCCCACCAGTCGGTACTTTTACGGCTTGACATAGCTAATTAATTCTACGGTCGTAATTTGCCTTGTTACACAGTATCAGAAAAGGCATACCTTCACCAACGCCACTAAAACTTATGACTCCCTGCATCTGGATCATGATCCACCTCAAAATCGAAGCAACTCTTCATTGATCTACTGTCGATAATCGACCAAAGTTTTTTTTTTTTTTTTTTTAATCCAGTACCAACTTTTTGAGACATTTTGTGCATAGACAAACAAGTAGGCCGACATAGGTGAATGCATAGGAACCCCCAACTTCATTGGCGGAGGTAAGGAAAAAAGGAAAAAGAAAATAGAAGCAATGATACACACACAAATGAGAACTACAAGTACATAGGCAGTGATGAGAAGATTTAGTCAGGGTCGTTTCGCATTCTGCAAACCCCTACCAAACGAACAACTTAGTGTAATACGAAAACGACACATACAGTCACTGAATGAGTTAATCCTGCGATCAGATACTCTACGGGGGGGAAAAAAAAAACCGTGGGAGCAACTGTAATATTAGGTTTGGTAAAATGATCGCCACAAACTTATGTACCACCGTATAAAATGGTATTTAATGGGGTTGCTATAAAAAGAATTAAAAAAAAAACCGTAAAACGGCTCTTGCATATAAATCTGAACGAAAATAAATGCCAAATTCGATATGCCTGGACATGCAGCATTTACATGAGTGGATGTCAAAAGTGGTGGGAAAAACACGTAGGATGACAGTTCCATAGATGACCAGTCGAGTACATGAAAAATTAGAATACTTATTAACTTTTGATTAAATAACTGATCAAAAAAACAATTACCGTATCCTCACAGTAATGAAAATGAATACAAATATAAAATACCAGGAACAATAAGTTTTGGCAATTTAAAAATGAAGTCCGATAGACACAGAGATTCGCAACTGGAGAGGATGTTACTGAAACCACTCGAGGAGAACCTGAACCCTGGGGGATGGCAGACCTCCTTAAGTTCAATATCCAGGTACATCAAAGAAGGTTTGCCCTGTCTAGAGTAAGATTTGTGCCTCCACCCCACCAATATGATTTGCCATCAAAGCTGCTCACTCGGGGTATTCCACTCGCCTCACAAACGAATGAATGCCTGGGACTGAGATCCTAATATGTAAACAAATGCTGACTTGAAGTAAGTATTCATCAGTGCGCCAGTAACAGAGGAAGGAGAGTGCAGTGGTCACCGTTGAAGCTGACATAAGTCATGACTCAGTGTAGTAAGCATTCGTGGCGGCGTCGCAGCAAAGGTCACTGCTGCTGAACCAAATTATTACCTCGCCCGGACGGAGTCCGACGAGGTAATGTTTTTGATCAGGTTTGTTTGTTTGTTTAGTAGCAACACTACGGAAAAAGGCTGAATTCAATTACATGCAAATTTCAGGTTATGTGGGCACTGGTCCCCAAAGAAAGTGATTAAATTTTGGAGGTAATCGAGTGAACCTGAAAGGGCAAAATCAAGGTCACGGATTTTCAGGGGGCTATAACTCGAAACTAGTTGAAGATAGAGATATTTACTATTATCGACATACAGGAAATCTCATATGGATTTTAACTGTTACCTTGACCTTTGACCATAAGTTACCTTGAAAGGTCAAACTCATAGTCAAGGATATTCAGGGGAGATAGTGATATTTACTACTCCCAAGACAATGTAAGTCTCATATGGGCTTTCATTGGGCAGCATGACCTTTGACCTTGAGTGACCTTGAAAGGTCAAACGCTTGATCACGAATTATCAGATTGAGTAACTTGAAAACATTTGCCCCATTACCTTAGACTTTAATTGTGCACTGACACTACTGTAAATGGCAGAAACGAGCCAGTATCAACAGCAATAAAATAACTGCTGTCGGGCGAGCTTTGTTTGTGCCTGGCACCACTTGTTAAACATTTTAATAAGATGGCGTGTATTTGTTCCCTTTGTATATATTAATTTATATATAGAGAGAGAGAGATAGAGAAAGAGAGAGAGAGAGAGAGAGAGATGGATAGATAGATAGATATGCAAATAGACTAGTGATATACTGTATAAAAAGATTTTCGGATAATTATGAAAACCAATTATTGAAAGGTACTTAATCATGTGTTCAGATTCCTATTAGTGAGCTCAAGAATTTTGTAGTAACTCGCAGAAAAGGTATGAATACATACAACCGATTGGAGACTGGTTACGGAATGGAGGAGGGTTGGTGAGCTGCGACCTAATCCACAGACATTGTTAGCCTCTACCATTTGGCCACCATAGAATGAACGTTGTCTTCAAGTGCACTCATTATACTGAATATACTTTATGAAGTCAATATGGTACAATGGAAGTGTCCTGGTGTGTCATCTCAGTGGCTCGAGTTCATGTGCTAGGGGGCATAACGAAGACTGTTTACTCATGCAGTTACCGTTGTGTGGACTAACAATATCTGCACTCACATTTGAGGGCTGGTGAAGCAACGGGCTGGACCATTTCTGCTTCCAGGTCTGAAATGGCAGAAAATGGAATTGTAAGATTATAGGTTAGTATGCGTTTCGTAAAGTCCTCGTAAGAACCGCATCTCTATCTGTTACAGGATGCAGTAGTCCATGAAGAGTGGCCCTGACGACTTGATATCCATGCAGTTATATCCCTCACTAAGTAACTATTTCTGCGACACTTCAGCCTTATATATACTGCTACAGCAACTCATATCTGTAAAAGATAACTGCAAGTACTGTATACACGAAGAAAGAAGGGTGGGAGGGAAAGGACTAGCCAGAGCTCTTGAAATGACTCCTTGGCTTATACCTCCTTCTATGCTATGTCGTTTTCATTATTGTATTCTTGTTTTCTCCAAAGGGTTTTATATAGGTTAGGATAGGCTTATCGAACTATACACTGTAGGCATTACCCTCATGAGCCCCTTCATAACAAACAGTCACCACTAAGCTCTGTAAAATCATCTGGAGATAATAAAGAATACCCACCTCCCACTTCAAAGAAAGTCACGTCTTTCGGACTCAAGAGCTAAAAGAAACTACACCCCTGTAAAAGTTTCGAGGGGAGAAGGATGATTAGCTTTACATACAGCAGTGTTTTCAAGAGTCAGGGTGAGACTGTAATGTGTAGGCAATGGGATGCAGGAGCAGTGGGCAGTGGGGCGAAAATCTGCGGGAATAGTTGTCGTTGTTATTGTCGCTCCAGGCCCTTTCGGACGTGAATTCGTGGACTGTAGGAAAGCAACTATTACAGCCGGCTGCTCCCTAAAGTCTTTTGCTGAGGTTATGCTGGGGGTTCTCTTGCTGTGAAAGTTGCATGGACTGAGTAAGATTAAGGAGCGGCTCTGAAAACAAACTGAATAAAAACCTGGAAATGTATGATAAAGGGGTTTACGAGTATTAGTATACCAAAAGCATAAGGAGGATTTTAAGTAGTCTAGTTGAAGCTATAAATAAGACGAAAATAGAGGTATGGAAAAAATAAATAAACATATATAGATGGATAGATAGACAGACAGATAGATACGCAGATAGATAGATACTCGTATATACATATTTGTCATACCGTATATTGATTTTGCTTTATTCTTGCTTTCAAGACAATCTCTCTCTCTCTCTCTCTCTCTCTCTCTCTCTCTCTAGTTGTTCCCATATTATTGCAAAGTCAATCTCTACTAGCGTTGCATCATGGAACAGATATATAGTAACTTACAGGCCTGGCTAACACACATATCCCACTGTGCAACACTGCCGTCCCTGTTGACTCTTACAGCACACCAGGTCCCTTCTCCTTCCCTCTCCACGCAGCCGAAGTGTTCCTTGTCTTTCCATATATAGGGCAACACGCAGGCATGACCTCCCCTCGTCACTAACACACGTCGGTTCCCTGGTGTAAGTAGGGTAAGTAGATATAAGACAAACAGGACGCTGAGGAGAACAGCGGGAAGGGGGAAAAAAAAAGAATATTTGTTAGGTCGTCCCTCCTGCCTACAGCCTTCACCTCTGCACCCCCCCCCAAAAAAAAAAAAAAAAAAGTGCGACTAAGGTCTTTACCATGAATATTGCAGAGGTGGATTATGAAAGTAATTTGATCGAACATAGTTATTGAGGAGTGTGAGTGCAATTTATATGGTTAAATACAGAATGGAGATGCCTTTCTTTGCAAATGATTCTGGCTTCGGAAGGCTGTGTGGACGGCCAAGAAGAACATGGGTTGATCATGATAGTGAGTCTACATGAGGCAAACGAAAATAATGATGTTGAGGAAACAAAAGAACTAACAAGAAGGTAAAAACTGCACAGGCATATGACAAGAGGTGCCCTGGTTATCTGCACATAGATGAAAGCGCTGGGAGACTGAATAACCGTTCTGGAATTCGTCTGGAATCGGGAATTTCTATAGCTGGCATGATGTCTGAAATGGATGTATTCTTGATTCCATTAAGTATTCACCCGATAGTTTCCTCGTTCTTGATCTTCGCCATCCTCATTAAAATTGTAGGAAGCAGAATTTGCTTCGTTGGCATTCCTTTATCATTTCCCCCTCTCTCCTTCCCTCACGGCTCTTCTGTTTCCTACATTAACACTCTTGTTTGTCAGTTAGTTAGAACGCAGATGACGCTAATGAAGCACAGTAATGAATGTGTGTTAATGAAGTCGTGTTGTTCAGCTCTCAGATGCTGCTACAATACGGTTTGTCAGCATGAAATTTGTATAAAATAACATACAATGTTTCTCAGCTGAGAGACATCCTGAAACCTGTCTCCAACACCCTTTTCTATCATATACGCACTAAGTTACCATCTTCACTTTGACAATACACTATTTTATTCAGCTGACGGAAATCGTAACAGTAAAAAAATTACTATTTATTTACTCGTTTCCCCAAGAGAAAAAAATGACGATAACTTAAATATTTATTCAGTTTTCACTACCGTCAGATAATTACAGTGTACGTTAATTAGGCAAAGACTCCGTTAACCGAAGGGATTTACAAATACCTTCACGAATCCCCTCACTACTATGACAGTTTGTGTGTGTGTGTGTGTGTGTGTGTGTGTGTGTGTGTGTGTGTGTGAGGGGTCTATCGTACTGAATGGGACAACAAGTGCTCGTTTAGACTCGTATTCCTGTCAACACAAGGACTATTCTACCAGTTCGTTTATAACTACATAGTTTCCAAATTACATTTCAGTAATCTTTTTCATTTTCTCGTATCGTTATTATCTGCAGCACAGTATACTGCTTAGAAAGCGTCCAGGAGAATATTAACGCGCAGTATCGAAAGTTACACTGTGAATTAAAATACAGCATATTAAAGGGCTTCCGTTGCTTACGAGAACACGGCCTTTTGGCGATGTCACGATTGGTTTTTCTGGCAACTCTTTCTCAGTGGCATTCTCTTGGCAATTCTCACATAAATACAGCAAAAAAGGCCTCCACAGTGGCCAGCAGTTTCGAAAACGTCGACACCAAAATGAAGCTGCCTGGGAAAAGTTGTCAGAAAAGCCGCTCGTATGATATACAGTAGTAAGTCGCTTTGGAAATTTTGTTGGACCCCCTCCTCAGTGATTTTTATGCGTATTATGTTATTGTGCTCTCGTTTGTGTAGTTTGTCGCAGTAATGCATAAAATGATGAAAGGATATGATATACGTAACAAGTTATTATGAAAAATGCGCTACAATGTTTCCTACGTCATCCACTTGGCGTCTCGAGGTGTGTGGACTCACCCCAGTCTGCGACACACACTGCCTTCTCCTGGGCCGCTGCTGGTGGCGACACTTTAGTGGGGCACCATGGGAGGGACGGGGCGTGAGGGTTGGTGACGCAGCTGTCCCACACCCTACCTCCGTGGTGCACAGGCAGCACACACTCCCCACCCCCCACCGTCACTGCCACCTCCTGCACGCCTGGGTTTAAACATTTTGTATTTAGTATTAAGCTGGACCATACCAATGTTCAGCTTAGTGCAGACCTCTAGTAATGATAATAAAGAAAGGTCAGATATTTGCCAAAGGACTACAGAAACAACACTAAAAGTTACATTTGGGTTAGATTGTCAGGTTAACTTAGGTTATTTTTACTTTAATTATGGTGGGTACGTTAGCTTACGTTAATTTAGATTAGGTTAAGCTGGGTTAGGTTGGGTTGGGCTGAGTTGCGTTAAGTAGGGTAAGGTTAAGTTACATTACGTATGGTTTGCGTTGTTGTAGTTAGGAATGGTTATATCATTTTATGCAGAATTCAATGAACTCATGGCTTAAACGAGTTCCTGGAAAAGAAAATGATTTAACAAAACCAGATTCAAGCGTTCTTCACTTCTAGACTCATGTACAAACTGTAATTCAAAGCTTGTAGATTGTAGGCAGTGCAAAAGCCGCACTGATGGAGGCAGTTCCAGAGTTTACCAGCCGGATGCAAAAAATGCTGAGAATACCGGCAGATTAGGGAGTTGGACGTAATGAGATAGTGTACAGCTGCTAGATGGGTGTTGCGTGTATGCCCCGGTGAGGGATAAAGGAAGGCAGAGAGTTCAGGGCAAAAATTTTGACCAGAATAGTAGCGACAGACGTGAGAGAGACAGACAGAGAGAGAGAGAGAGAGAGAGAGAGAGAGTTAATAAGACGAAATGTCTTTGATTCCACCCTTTTTAGAAGTCCTCCACGAGGTGAGTTCCCCTACAGGTAAGAAGTGTACCCCATGCATGGCCATCAGAGCCATTAAAAATAAAGATAATTTTGCCTCAAGCAAAAATATGGGACAGCTCAGAAGAGAGGTCGGAATAGGCTGAAGTTGGACTGGCTGTGATAAGTTTTTTAGATGTGGATTAGAAAGGTTAGGCTGGCTTAGCTTAGCTGTGGTTAGGTTATGCAAGGTTCCATTAGGTTAGGTTGCACTGGACTGGGTTAGGTTCTGTTAGGCTGGGTTAGGCTACGTTAAGATACGTTATGATTGGCTATGGCAGACAACCTAATCATTTCTCTTCTCCTCACCGCCACTCACCCCACTCCAGGTTGCAGTAGTCCCAGGCAGTGAGCAGCCCTGCGGAGTCGACCTGCACGGCGCACCAGGGGCTGGGACGACCAGAGGACGTGATGCAGCTCCACCACTGCCGACCCTCGTGAAGGAACGGTAGGGTGCACACACGGCCACCCATTGTCACCACCACTTTCTTCTCACCTGCATGAAAAGAGGTAGGAATGAGAGAGAGAGAGAGAGAGAGAGAGAGAGAGAGAGAGAGAGAGAGANCCAGAGGACGTGATGCAGCTCCACCACTGCCGACCCTCGTGAAGGAACGGTAGGGTGCACACACGGCCACCCATTGTCACCACCACTTTCTTCTCACCTGCATGAAAAGAGGTAGGAAAGAGAGAGAGAGAGAGAGAGAGAGAGAGAGAGTACACTGACATAGGCTGTGGAGCTTCATCGAGAACGACTGAAAGCTATTGTTATATGGAGGTTTCAGCTATAAACAGGATAGACGTAGCTAAATAAATGTTTTCAGCTATAAACAGGATAGACGTAGCTAAATAAATGTTTTCAGCTATAAACAGGATAGACGTAGCTAAATAAATGTGAGGCAGACTAGAGATGTCACGCTTGCATCCACGAGCCAAGCTTTAGGTAGGCACTGTGCATCTGATTAGGTATTCCTTTTGGCTTAGTTTAAGCAAATAGCAGTTGGTGGGTTGGCTACTGGAGTCACACTACAGTAAGTCTCTGCTGCAGAGGGCGCTGTCAAGCAGCAGCCAGGGCATGTTTGTTTGCTCTTATTTTTAAGAATCTTCCAGACGTATGGGCTTTTAAACTGTGTGTTTTTATTGTCTGTCATATCATGAGCATCTGGAAAATATGGCTGTTAGTATTGTGCATTCGGCAAAAAGTGACAAGGAGAGATACATTCCGATATGACGGATGGAGTTCTATGACCCCAGCCAACCTATCTGTTTACAATATGGACGTCACACACACCTCTTGAACGATATCTCAGCTCTTCTGTAAGTAATGAAAAGGTCATTGCAAGTTACACAAGATAACAGTTACTGAAGCTGACGTGAAACTGTGGAAAATTAGACACCAAGACAGTGAATGTTACTGAAGAAAAATGACATATATAGGAACAGAGGAAGATGAGCTGGCAGACACACTAAACGAACAATATCAAAACAAACCTCACAATGGAGGGTAAAACGAAGAGGAGTTGTTCATTCACGAGTGCTTTCATCAGTTCGAATTACTAGAAACCACAATAAACAACCCTTAACCATTCTGTTTTTAACCAACCCATAGACTTTGACCAATGTCCGCGAGGAGTTTATAGCAACGTGGCATAATTGGAGTTAGCAAAACGTGGTTCTCACAGAACAAACCAACTCATCTGTACACTTTGCAAGGATACGAACCTTTCCATAAAGATAGACAAGGGGAGGTGGTGATGCTCTTTTCGTCAAGGAAACATTTTCATTCAAGGTTATGAACATTACTGTACTGAATAATGTAGAATGTGTTTGGATAATGATACAGAAGAATTTCGTCCGTTATGTGAGTAAGTTATGCGAATGCTGGTTTTATTACGCACCACGTGCACCTACACACGTTGCATTACTTGACCACCTTGTTACTCCTACAGATTCTCTACTCTCCACGTGCGCCGATATTCGGGTGGTCATAATGGGAGACTGCAATGATCTAGATGTAAGCTGTCTGACCAGTCAGCTTGATCTTTTGTGTATTGTTACTGAACGTAAGCACATAAGCTGGACCATCGATCTTGTTATGACGGACGCAGAGTTTTACACAAGCAGTGAGATTCACCCATCAATTGGTTTCAGTCACAAACAAGGAATATTGAATATATCAGTTTGAAAGATCTAATATGCGTTTTAGGAAACGTGAGAAAAGACTTAAAAAAACATTTTTACATCACTTAGATAATGCACAGATTGATGAAGATATCAATGTACACTTTACTAGTGTCTGTACTCACTTCCCTGCTATGGATACCACGAAATTGCCTTGCTTCTTACAAGCTTGCGAGGCACCTACAGTTGACAGAATTAAAGTGCTGAAGTTTTTATTGTGACTCAAATTGGGCAAAGCATCGCCACCAGGATAACTACCGTGAAAAGAGTTAGCAGGCAAGATCAGTAAACCTCTATGTTATATTTTTAACTTGTGTCTGCAGAAAGAACTGTTTTCAAAGCTATGGAAGGTTGCCATCATTACAGCACTTCCTAAGAAAAACGAAGTAATGGAACTAGATGACTTGAGACTCTTATCACACACTCCTGATTTAGGAAGATTATTAGAAGGTAATGTTGCAGATATACTTTTGGAAGATATCAGACCAAATTTAGATAAACATCAGTATGGTAGTTTAAAGAGTAGTTCTACCACTCATTACTAAGGTACTTTATTAGATACAGT
>JAGKTI010015040.1:0-16095 GCA_018397915.1 Birgus latro | reverse complement strand
CGAAAAAGCGTCAGCTCATTTCGCATCACAGGGGAGGGTAGTATTGACCCTACTTCACTTAACGCGAAAAAGAATGATGTCGGCAAAAAAACGTCAATACTTTCCGCGCCTACTGTACAGACTACTGGAGCTGTGGCTCACATTCTATGGGTTAAGCACACACACATAACGAAGACTAACAATACGCCAGTAGTACATCATAATAATATATATCATACTGTTCTGTGTATGATATACTATGGGAATCCTATGTACGCTGTTCTAATAACATGATCTTTTTACAATACTGCAATGTGACTCTTTCTTCCAATAATGGAAATCATGTCACATTTACAAATTCCTATCTAAATATACTGTGATTTTCTTATACTAAGCCTTTCTAGACTACAAACATACATGTATCAAAACAGACCCACTTACCCAACAAACATCTAGTCCCAGTTTAACAGTACAGAAGAGGTTCTATGTAAATAATGAAAGCTCTTAACAACTGAACACCATATGCCTAACAGAAGCTTTATACTGATGAAACTGACAGCAATATTATCACCATTTCACAAACAAGGGTACTTACAAAGCAACCTCTCCAATCTCAATCCCCCACTCCAGCACTCTGAGATTAAGCTCCTTCTGTATTTGTGCTGCGATCATTGGTCGGTCTCGCTCAGTTTCTCTGTGGAAAGCAAAGAGAAAGGCAAAAACAACTTTAAAGGGATACAGTTTATAAGGAAAGTTGCTGCTGGTACTTCCAATTCACACAAGGAAGAATAAAAGACTCCAGGCACAGGGAGTTAGGGATGCACTCAATTAGTCAAGTAATGTGCATCAGGATATCAGGAGCTAGAAAAACAGCTTGTGCATGATAATTCATATGCAGTATCAGATACAACTAAAAGCAACCCAATCAAGATTAAACTACAGTAATATAAAATCCCCTGTCTATTATACTAAAGAGTGAAGGAATGTTTTCAGTTTCTTAGTCTATTAAATTTCCTCACTACAATACTTACTTGACAGTGTTTTTGGTAAGTACATTTAGCATTACAGTCTTGCCAAAGGAACGAAGGCCATGCTCTGGTGATGTGACAGATGTGGTAAGGCGCTGAACATCACTGATGCGGTACTTCACCTCACATCCCATTTCAATTATCCCATTATCTGCTGTTATCAGCTAAGAAAAGAAATTGCTGTACTGTAAACAACATTCCTGTTATTTTTAATCTGATGAGACTAACATACAATGAAATATTTAAATGCAGTACCTGTCATGCAACTCTGCATTATATCATCGGCATCATCATCTGCATAATAAACAGTAATAATTCTTCCCGTTCAGTTGTGCTTCATTATTCACGTAATATTCCGTTTGTGAATTATAACACTCATGGCAATGTAAGAAATTCCAAGAGCACGGTAGTATAAAAGTTTCACTAATATAACTAATATAAAGATATTCACATAACATTTGCAGGAAAATTAAAAGTGAGGCAATAAATCAGACTGTTAAAAGTATGACTGTTTAAGTACTGTTAAAAGTATGACAATTTAAGTATGGAGTGATTTCTGGAATAAAGAGGGCCTGTAGAGAGTATATGAGGTAAGCACAGTATGTAATCATGTACCAGCAGTATACATCTGCTACATAAGGGTGGGAGATAAATGGGACTAGGGGTGAACAGTTTGATTTCAGTCAAAAGACCAGTACAGTACATGTATATATGATCCACTCATGATATATTTGACAACTAAAGGTTAAGTAGAATATGATGAGGAAAACTGTGAGACTGCAGGGGAAGGGTTACTTAAGCCTGCAGTTCACTGGGTTTATATGAGTTGGTCCACATTAGATTAAGATGACTACTGAAAAACTGAGCAAGGGTAGATATGTTGCCATATGCTGCAAGTGGAGTACCTGTTGGGGTGGAACTGAGAAGGCCTTGGTTCTCATATCGACACGTGTGTGGTTGTCGAGCCAAGGAATGATGAACACCATGCCAGGGCCCAGTACCCCCCGCAGCCTCCCCAGTCGGAAAACAATTAGACGTTCCCACTGCGCTATCCTCTTGAAGCAAAACCACAGGGTGATGGGGAAGGTGAGCACGATGAAGCCATAGCTAAGCCAGGTGACAATGGTGGCCAGACATCCCATCACACTCACGTTGGCAAAGCGTCCCCGTTTCTTCTGTTTCTCCTTATCTATTGGAGATTGTAAGACTGGGTAGGTATATATTTATCAGTCTCCAATAATCCAGATAAATTTTTTTTTTTTCCATGATTTTTTGAGGTATGTCAAGGAATGGAGTCTACCTATCACCACACTTAAGTTGGCCAAGCATCCCCAATTCTTCTGCTTTTCATTATCTACTGGGGACAGGAAAGACTGGGGAGGATCATTTATTTTTCTCTCACATTTTTTTGAGGTGAATGGAAGGATCAGAAAGTACCTATCACTACAATCAGTACGGCCAGGTGTCTATGTTCCTTCTGCTTTACCATGTACCCATACTATTATTAAAAACAACCCATATATGTAACCAAGTACTGTTAGATCTTAAAATGCTTAGCTACCTCGCCTTCCCATGCCGGCACCACATGCGGAGTCAGTCTGGGGCAAGCCTCTATTCGGAGTTACATAGTACTAGATTTTTTCCTTATTTCACATGGCCATGTATTGTATATAATGTAATGTATTGTATATAATTCCTATTCTTTCCTGCACCTCCTATAGAATAACTCTACCTTATAACAATTATTAACCCGAGTACTTATATACCTGGTAGACCCCCATCCTCCATAGTTATATAGAACAACTCCTATGTTCCTTTCCTCATAGCATCAGGAGACACAATTTCAATTACCTGGGGGAGTATTGTACACATACTACTGTATTATTAAAAACAACCGATATATGTAACCAAGTACAGTTAGATCTTAAAATGCTTAGCTAGCTCGCCTTCCCACGCCGGACACAGCCTGGGGCGAGCCTCTATTCGAAGTGGAACTGTTAAGCTTCTCCTGTAAATAAACCTCCGTTGTGCTGCACGCAAGACCTTTGGAATTTACCCAAATATAACACGAGAGGGTAGTGGTACATCCACACCTACTGGGGACTGTCACGACTAGGTATGCATTCATCCATTTACTACAGTATATCTTTGCTATAGGTCACCTTTACTGATATTCTTTTTTTCTTTTAGACCAAGTGAATTACACTACATATAAAATGCATATTAAAGTTCCATTGTTACCTTTACAGTAGATTTGAAAATTCCCCTAAATCTGCAGTACCAGTTGTATTGAAAAAGTTGTAATACTGTCATCATCATCTAATCCAGTGTTGCCCCACGAGCAGCATAGCAGCCCAGGCTAGGCAAGTTGGTCCTGACATTTAAGAAGAAAGTGACCAGCCTCATTCATTCCTAAGTGGCATTACGTGAGCAATAAACCCCGACCACCCCTTGGATTATTTTAGACTATCTTGCACCATGAGTGGATACAAATTTCTTTCTCTATATTTCACTTATTTACTTCCTTATTTTATTTTTTTAAGGTGGGCGGGTAGGAGGCTACATACAATACTAATGAAATTTTATACTATTCATCTCCCTTCTTGTGGGGCATAGGCGTTGGCCCTAGTTCAAAGACGTTTGTTGGAATATGTAACGTAGCATTCTGTGACTCAATGCTCTTCCTGATCTTAACTTATTTACTCTGATGACACTTCTTTCACAAAGTTCTTGTTACCGTCAGATTATTTCACTCAGAGTTGGAAAGATTTTCTTGCACTTCAGGGATTAAAAATAGCCTTCATTTACCCCTTCAGTGAAAATGGTCTTTCCAAGACTCAATTAATTATTTAGATGTAGCTAAAATGAAGTTTAAAAAATGTAATCAGATGGCCTATGGGTACAATAAAACACTTGACCCTCTGGTAGTTGGCATCCACCCTAACCTACTATGCAATGAGGCCTGTTTTTTTACTGGATATTACAAGTCTCCCTATGTGTTAACAGACAATTATCATAATGTGTTCCCTTTAAATTTTTCTTTTAATGAATTTCTTTCTTTTTGTTTTCTGCTGAACTTATGCAAGGCTCAACAATGAAGTGTATAAAAAAATAGTCTACACAAAACTTTAAAGGAAATTTTGACATTAAAGGGCACAAATGATATAAGAAAACTGAGAGCATCGCTAGGGTTTTGTTTCATGGAGCAACCATCTTCACCTAAGCACACAAGGACTGTGTTTAACTGCAGCAAGTCCCAGTTAAACAAGGTTGAAACCTACCCAGTAATCCAATAAAGGTGATTCAGTGTTCCAGTACAGTATATCTGAGGTCCTTCAGTATGACAGAATTTTTCAAGAATAACAGAAAATCAGTTCAATATATCTGGTAGTGTCAGGATGAATCGCACGATTAGCGAAAACCTGGAGCAAAATATGAGTTACACATTTTCGAAGGATATATCTGGATAAACTGGTGAGACACATTCTGAAATACTAATACAATTCCAGTATGTTTAAAAAGAAAACATAATACCCTCCTCCAAAGTACACAGTCCCAAGGTACGGCAACATTAATCGAGTACAATTAAGGGTAGGTGACCAGTTTACAAGCCTTGGAGGTATTACAAGATAAAATAAATCTCGAGTCACCTCTCAGGAACTGACTAGCATGGCTGTCACCCTGATGTGGTGAATTTTAACCACTAACACCACTGGGTGCCAGAAAAAGTGGAGTGGTTTAGCTCCTTTGACAATGAACTGAACTCCTGACAACTACGTTTATGGACACTCTGGATGGTCATGAGAGCCCGATAAAGGTAAATTCAAATATAAAATGAAGTCTAACACAGAAATGATTTACCATACTAATGGTAAACATTAACTGAAACTATAAATGAATCTACACTTAGCTGTCTAAGTCATCTTTCTTACTACTGTACCTAGCTATACGGTACTGTACCCTACTAATGATCTCACTAGCTAAAAGTTTTGCTTCCTATGAGACAAAAAAAAGAAAAAGAAAAAGAAAGGGCCTTTCCAAAGAAAAGCTAATGGTAGCCTCATAATTCTATACAATTACATTATAATAGTATAGCAAGTCAAAGTTGTACTTCATGTAAAATATGACAAAATACTGGCACAGTACAGGAAAAGATATTTAACTAATATTTACTGTATATGTAAATATGGAATCACCCAAAATATTTAAAAAATTCACCAATGTGAAGATTAAAATTGTGATTCATGCATTAAATATAAGATGTTAAAACACTAGTACAGTAATTCGTAAAAGTATCTGTATATCACATATTTAGACAATAAATCTACAGTAAAAACAACCTTAGGGGTCTCCTTCAGATCCAGTTGTGAGTTGCAGTAACAAGTTATAATTATATACAGTAAAATAAGTTATGGTAAATACTGGTCCAGTATTGCATTTTAGTGAGAGGGAAAGTTTACATTCAGGTAAAAGTACTACCAGTACTGTTACAAAGCAACATTTTACAGCAGCAGAGAAATAAGCAAAGTAACAAAATGCAGTACCAAGTGAGGACTGCCACAAAACCTTGTTCTGACAGTACCTTGACTTCACCATACCAACATACTGAAGAAGTCACAACCAAAATGGAGACAAAGAAGAATACCTCTAGGAGGCATGATCACTTCAACCAACACTGAACACTACAGTACCAGTATCTAACTTCAAGATTTCATGCACATCTTTCTTCATCTTACAGTCTGTTTATGGCATCCGTTTGGTGTAATGTTCTGTGGTATGATAATATACATCACTATCACTGGCAGCCATACCTCTCAGTGTCTGTTCTTAGGAGTACCTACTGGAAGGAAGGAGCTGGCAGTGAAGGAAAAGGTATGGATATAGTTAGTGGGGGCAACCAATCTAACCTAGTACATAACTGACTGGCATGGCTATTAAACTAGGATGAAACAGTATAAGGGACCTTCGTGCAATAAGTACCAGTAGCATTTGATGAATACTATACAGTAAACTAAACAACAATGAGAGAATATCCATAGTAACAAATAACAGAAACACTAAATAAAAACTTGGTAACTACAATAGATATAATGAATGGATTAGGTATCTGGTGCCCCCAAACACTAGACCCATGCAAATAAGCTGTAGCGTATCTAAGAGGGATCTAAAAGACATATTATAGGAATCAATGACCGCTACAAACCCTTCTCCCCAAGACTGAGGGAAACTGAGTGTGCCCTGTGACCATAGCCATAGTCGAATGCTGACTGGTACTGACTAGAGGGTTTACTGTAGTCAAATGCTGATTTGTAGCTGAATGCAGAATTGTAATCAAAGGCTCCAGCAGTTGAAGAGGGTGGGTCTGTGTCCTTTGGTTCATCAGTGGGAACCAAGCTGTACTTTGCGAAGGACACCATGTCTGTAAGTAAAACATAATTAGTATGGTGTGGAATAAGAGCAATACAGTCCAAAATATACCGTGGCTAAGTGCATTAATTTAAATACTTTACCCTACAACCTGAAAAACAATATCACAAAACTGTAAAGGCTAAAAAATGCAATTCAATAATTCAATTATGGGCTGTGACAAAACTCCCCAAAGGGATGAAATAAATCTAACACACAAGAGTACAATACTGGTAATATGACTATGACATATTTCCAATTTTCAAGATACACAAATATAACAATAAAAACTTATTCAAGTAATAACTCTTGGTGGTGGCAATTACAAGGTACTGCTACCTCCACAAACCATACATACCTAGATAAGGAAGAGGATCAAGTAGGTGCAACAGAATAACATTATCATCGAATTACCACTACTGAGCACTATTCTGAAGGGGAAAAAAAAAATCTAAAGAATTTACTAGTAACACAGTTCAACTGCAACATTAAACTCTTCATCTACAGTAACACTGGCTGTTTTTTCATTCTGTGAGGACACACTTCCTTTAAGCTTAAGTCATGATTCAATCTAGTAGGCTAGTTTGAACAGCTAATACCAAAAGAAATTCCATAAAACTAGCAGTACGGGATAAGCTTAAACAGGTCTATTTAAGGCTGACTGAGGAGACTCTTTGAGGATCTCACACTACTAAGGTGGCTTAAAGCTTCTAGGGTACAGCTGCCTTGTGAGCTACCATATTACTCTGACACTTCAGTCTAGTATCTGGCATATTTTGAGCTCTTGCCAAGGATGACACAGAGGGATGTGTTTGTTACTGCTTATTCTCTCTGACAAAGAGAGTATGTTTTCACCCCTGTTTGTTTATTAGTCTGTTTGTCTGTTAGCAGGATTACTCAAAAACTAAAACAGAGATTTGGATCAAATTTGGTTGGTAGATAGCCCATGTCCCAAGGAACAGTCAATCCGGATTGTATTACAGATTCTGGATCTGCAAAACACTTTTGCAAAACCCTAATCAATGATGAGAAAACCTAACTCATTACGAAGAGTGGTTTGGATTTTACATTGCCCTTGTCGGAAAGATGCGCTCCACTGATTGCCCCTCTAGTACTGATAATGAAATCTCCATACATTGTTCCAGAAACCTTGACCTGCACCAAATAACATACAGAAGATGGGCAAGCACTATGGCCAAATATGAATTACTCCCTTAATGATGACAGAAATCTTACTCATCACACCTTACCATATTCTTTCTACCACCAGATAATTCCATCCAGCTTGCAAATGGCCTCTATGACACTATATACAAGTTTATTCAGCTTATGAGAGTAAAGTCTCATCATCTATGGGTTTAAAACTGTGTCCTTCATGTCCTTCAGACCCTTGGCCCCTCCACAGGTCCCCTCATCTAAAATTTCATATTAACATGTGCATAGTGTGCAGCAGTGCCTCCTCCCCCCACCCCCTCAGAATAGGGTTGGGCCCCACCCTGACCTGATTTCCTGAGGCATGGCTACACCGCTGCATTTAACCCATTCAGTATGGTGACATGTTTTAATATCTCATTCTTGGAACCATCAGATGACTTTATTCAAGTATGGACATGTATCTATGAGTAGAAGAGTTAAAAGTAAATTAAATTAAACCCAAATTACTAAATGAATTAGCGTAACTCTAACACGATATGCCAAATCCGAAGTGGAATATAACTGTGTGGAAGTTGAAAAGGATTTCCGTAACTGTCACAGGGCTAGCCTAGTGGGGCCTTAGTTTATCTCTTAGGCAACAAGAAGCCACTCTAAGCTGTTTAAAAGCATGGCAGTAGCAAAAATAAAAGGATGTAGCTATGATTTCAAATTGGGGCATGGGAAACTGAATGTAATCACCTGGCATCACCTAAAATGAAACAGCTACAAGTTTTCACACATCTAAATGATTAATGACAACTTTTTTGTTTTCAGAGGAAACAAAACCACTCTAAAGCTACATAAAAACATAACATTATCTACGGTTGAATCTTCCTTAGCCTTTATCATTCTTTTTCTGTGCCTGCCCTCCTTTCTTCCTATTTCTCCTATATTTCCTGTCACTTCTTACTGCTTTTCTTTCCTTTACAGGTGGCATTACATTGAGTGACAAGCCAAATGGTTTCCTGTAAGCCAAGAAACCATTTACAACGCTGGGTGGTAACCATATAACCAAACCATACGTGCTCCCTACGTGTCAGCAAGTGGGTTGGTGGAGGGTTAGTGCCCCTCCCCGTAAAATAAATAACTCAAAGTCAAATGGCCACCCCTTACGGGATTATGGTGTCTGGCAATAGATAGATAGATAGAATATGATTATTCACTTCGATAATGAATCAAAAGTCTCCTAAATATTGTTTACCTTAACGAGACTAATAGCACCATAAATGTCAATACCGAATTAGCTGAACTGCTACCTTACTGGAATGGTATGGGTGTCTCCCTCTCGCTGACAACTCGGGGAAACCTTATGGTGGCGTATACATTCATGGACTACATGATTACACTTTGGTTGTAATCAATGACGACCACAGGCTAGTTACTTCTATTACCAACGCACTTAGGCCTTGACACGATTTCCAGCTTGGTCTGTCCTTTGGAGCATCTCTGTCAGATTAGAAGATAAAAGCCACCAGCATCTTCAACTCCATATACACAACCATGGAGTCGAATTTCAAGGCATAAGTCTATTGGTATTGTCTCTAAACGTCTTTATTCACCTTTCGGCATTATTACAACACGATAAGCAGACAAAACACCACCAAATACCTGCAGAATTGCTGGAGAACTTCTCGTTAAGCTTCCCTCTTCACCCTTCGATTTTGTCGTCTGCATCGCCTTGTCCGGACATGTTCATCTACAAATGCAATATAAGTAAACAATAATAAATACAACAACTTTCCCACCTCAAGGAAAGTATGACATGCAGAATTCAATTATTTCTGTATTTATTAACACTGATGTTATGGTACTTACGAGATTTTACCTTATAATTCATATTTAGAAATTAATGATGAACAGATAGAACTCGGACGCACTGCAGGTAAATGCTATTAAATTTATGCGTCTCTATTTCTGTTTATACAGCCCAATCATGTTTATCTCCTCATTTTCAGTCATTTATGATACCTCACCGTATCAAGCGAAATGATGAATCACCATTTCCAAAAATTATCATATAATGGAAGGCGATTTTTTTTTTCTGAAATACAAATTATATGCTGTGATGATGAACCATATAAAAAAAAGAAAAAAGAAAAAAGAAAGCATCATCAAAACTGAAAACCTGAGAAACTGAGCAACTTCTTAGCTCTACAAGTAAATAACAATAACTCCTGTCCACTTTTGGCGGGAAACGTCGTGTTTAGAGACGTCTCTCGGAAACTGCGACGATTTTTTGTAACCTATGCAAGAAATGGAAGTCATAAAGAGACCAAGTCGATGGGAACGCTACAAAGGAGAAGAATTAATACCTGGAGTTAAGTTTGGGATAAAGTACTCCAGTGTAAGAAGACAATTTCAGGAAGTAAGTATTAGATGATTATTTGGCCTGTTAGGCTTACGAAGTACCAGATTTATCATTCAAAAAATTGTTCTCAGAAAAGTCAAATATCCACACAGAGTACAAAGTTGTCTTAGTGACGCAGATTATGAGGAATATAAAATTGTTTCCGAAGTGTAATTTTTGTTGGTGAAAATTTAACATTACGAATTCAATCATGTGTATTTTTTTTTCCTCCAAATCTGTGATACGAGTTCAGGAATTAAATATTACTTACGCTGAATAAAAGTCGCTACTCTGGCATATTCACCAGTCAACTACGAAACACGAGTGCCATCTCCAGCCATACCATATTTCATTGCTTTATCATAACACTAAAGTCTGTATTTGACCTCTGTATGCAGGTCACCATCCCACGTACAAAAACACTAAATGCAGGAGCTTCAGGTCCCTTCGATGCCCTTTTGTACGGTGTGGTGTGAAAGGGTGATTTTGTGTGTGTGGTGTGGCGTGGGAGGGTGATATTGTGTGTGGTGTGGTGTGAGAGGGTGAATTTGTGTGATTTGGTGTGGGAGGGTGATTTTGTGTGGTGTGAGAGGGTGATTTTGTATGTTGTGGTGTGGCATGGGGGGGTGATTTTGTGTGGTGTGGTGTGGTGTGGTGTGGGAGGGTGATTTTCTGTGGTGTGGTGTGACATGGGTGATTCTGTGTAATGTGAAATGGTGTGCCTTCGATAATCATAAAAGTCTATGGGAATTAAACAAATCGCCTCCGAAAATCGTTAGTGGGAGACAGACGGACAGGGCCGGTCCTAAAGATGCTCCTTTACCAGAAACTAGCTATTAGTGATTAACCTTATTCTTGTTACCTCTAGGCGACTTTCTTCAGCTTTAGAAAGACAAAACACAGAGGGATTTACAAGCAATATATATTAAATCCTTCTAATCCTTTCAATGGAACACCTTTCTTCCTTTATCCTTGCCCCCGTCATGCGATTTTAGTCAGGCGAAAAAAACTCGAAGTGAAGGGGTTATATATAGAGCTTGGATTAAATGTAGAGCTTTGATTAAATGTAGAACTTGGATTAAATGTAGAGCCTGGATTAAATATAGAACTTGGATTAAATGCAGGGCCTGGATTAAATATAGATGGTATTGGCTTGGATTAGGGGTATTATTAGCTGGTATTTTGCTAAGACCCCCTGACCCCTAAAGGTTTTCCTAGCACGAAGAAGGTCGTTTAGTATAAGCTACACAAGATAAATAAATAAATGAATAAATAAATAAAAGCACAAAAAATGAATAAATATATAAAGGCACACATAAAGAATAAATCATGTATATTTGACAACGAAAGAGTTAATGTTTATTTACCTTCACACACACACACACACACACACACACACACACACACACACACACACACATTCCTGTTAAGATACAATTAAGATACAATTAAGCAAGAACAATTAGGTAAGAACAGAGAGAGAGAGAGAGAATGGAAGTCAGGATTCTCGGGGCTTGAATGGTAGGTGAATGAGTGTGTGGTCCATTTAATTGAGAGATGGCTGAGTTTTTTTTTTTTCTCTCTCTCTCTCTCTTCTAACCCTACCTCACCCCATTCTTAGGTGGGAAAGGAGATCGAGATGATGATGATGGTGATGTAGGTGGTGGTGGTGGTGGTGGTGGTGGTGGTAAAGGGTGATGAAGACGATGATGCTGGTGATGATGGCAACGTTAATGATGATGATGATGATGATGATGATGGTGTTACTAATTCTCCTTGTGATAATAATACTCCTACTTTATTTATTTATTAGGATGCTTGGGGGTCAAATGGTGGCGGAGAGGCTTTTAGGGACCTTACCAACACAGCGGCAGTTCAAGGGAGCCCTGATTGTGAGGAGGGCTCGTCGGAGGGAAAGGAGGGCGAGGAGAGAGAGAAGGAGAATGCCAGACCCCGTGCAAGGATTAGGAGCAGGTGAGATGAAATTCTTCTTTGTTTTGATAATTTTTCGTAATTTTTCATGCCGGATTTGGCTGAAGGGAGAGAGAGAGAGAGAGAGAGAGAGAGAGAGAGAGAGAGAGAGAGAGAAGTAAGTGGAAAATAAACACGTAAATAAAATAATAAAAACGCGCCTATTTCTTTTTTTCTTTGTTTTTTGAATTGGATGATTGACGTTCTTTCACCCCCCCCCCACCCTGTTGACATTCTATCATTACCCAGCTGATCTCTCTCTCCCTCTCTCTCTCTCTCTCATGACTGACAACTTCTCCCTTACCGGACTGACAATCTCCCTTTACCCAGCTGACACTCTCCCTCTATCCGGCTGACACACTTTTCCTAATGGCTGACGCTCTTCCTACAGACTGGAGATACCTGGGCTTCTTCACCCTGACGATCTTCTGTCTTCACGTAGCCGAAGGAGGGGCAGCGGGAGGAGGGAGGGTAGGAACAGGAAGGAGAATGAGGGAGGAGGTAGGTCTGTGTATCTGTGTAACTCTCTGTCTATTTCTATATCTTTGTCTCTATCTAAATATCTACCTATCTCTCTATCTATCTATCTCGTTTTTCAAACATTCTTATCGACTGTTGCAGGAGATGATGAATTTATGGACTATTTCGCTGGACAGTCTGTTGCTAGTTCTCTTGCTTTGATGGTTTCTGGATAGTGTTTCTTTTTGATGGGAAATAGGAGAGAGAGAGAGATGATGATGATGATGATGATGATGATGATGATGATGATGATGATGATGGTGGTTGTTGTGGTGGTGGCGGTGGTGATAATAATACTCTTGTTGTTGACGTAACCGTGCCATCACCTACAAATTCTTACCTATTTCTTTTTCTCAGATCGTGTATGCGTGAACGACGTAATCTCCCTCATCAGAAAAACACATAGGCAGATGTACGGGGACGCTAACAGGCCGAGCAGTACAATCACAGGCGAAAGTCCAATACACCCAAGCCTCTCCCAGCTTCACCCTACTACGACCTCCAGTGACATTACCAATCTCAGCATGCGGGCTCGGTATCAGGTACGGTATTGATTCAGTGGAGGGGATGGAGAATGGGATTGACTAGAAGAGTGTATGTGGATGAAGTGTAGGGGAAGAGGAGGAGGTGGAGAATGACGATGAGATGGAGGGCTGGAGTGAAGAATTGCGAGAGAGGTGTGTGAGTTGGAGGGAGGACAGGCAAATGACAGAAGACAGGGCGACGTGAAGGCGATTTGTTTGTGGCCACCTTACGGGATCAAGGTGTCTGACAATAAATAGAGAGATAAGCAAATCATGCATCCTCGTATTTATTAAGCTGTAAAAAGGGTGCAGATATTTAATTTGCCTGTGCAGTTTGATTTTATATTTTCCATTTACTCTATTTTGCATTTTCAGTACGAAGTCTTTTTTTTTTTCGTTTCCTCTATTTTGCATTTATCCTTTTTTGCATTTGGAGTTTGAGCTCTTGTTTTATTTACTCTATGTTGCATTTTTCCTATTTTGCATTTCCAGCCTAATCTCTAACTTTACATTAATTCTGTGTTGCATTTTCAGCACGATCCCGACTATGCAACGAGCTACCCCGACCAGTGGAGTGCAGTGAAGAGTGATCCAGGAGAGAGACAATTCACTGCCCTTCACCCTCCTCCCTCTCGCTCTCTGTTTGCCGATGCCACAGTCCCGGATCTTGCACAGGACCAGGATGTGGCCAGGGATTCGTCTTTCTCCATGTATTCCACTGAGGGAGAGACTATGTGGCAGGGTGGAGAGGGAGATGTGGGTGAGAGGGAGGTGTGGAACGGGAGAGAGGGAGGTGTGGGAGAGAAGGAGGGGTGGAAAGGGAGAGAGGGACTGGGTGGAAAGGACTGTGGCATGGGTGAGGTAGGAGGGGGATGTGGAGGGCCCGTGGTGGAGGAGGTGTGGCAGCGAAGAGAAGAAAGTGGCAGAGCTGTGGCAAATGACGAGCTGTGGCAGATAAGAGCTGGACATAATGGAACAGACAGTGGGATGGCAGGGTTTAGGGGAATGGTGGAGGAAAATGGCCCTGACACTAGCATGGCAGAATGGCAGGGGCAAGAGGCAGGGGCGATGGTGCGACAGAGGATGGAAGGGATGAACGGGGAAATCGATAATGCACAGGAATCAGTGGCCAGCGTGAACCAGAACTATCCTTTCCAACCTCAACTTTTACCCACCAACCCCTCACAGAACCTCCCTCAGTGCCCACACCCCACGGCTTTGCTTGGAGGTGAACCATATAACCCTTCCTCATTCTCTGATATGCTTTTACGGGACGACTCACATGAAGGAGGCACTGCAGGAGTGCAAGGAAATCCTCAAACTGGAGACGCCCTTGGGAAATCCCTATCAACAGCGGAATTCTTAAGGGGCATTGCTTCGGAGGGACTGCAGACTCGTACGATGCCAAGGACGATATTTTCCAACGAGAACGAGATGGAGAATGCTAGTATGAGGCAGGTCCCTTCTCACACACAGGAGCTGGACCAAGGGAGGTTATTTAGACTGGATCTTGACTCTCGCCTCGCTAGTCAGTTTGTAGATCCATTAACAAGAGGTACTGACAATTGGACAAACTACCATACTGCTCACTCCGAAGATCATTACCAAATAATTAACGACAGCAATCATAGTGCTAACCGAAGTAGGCAAAATAACAACCAGCATCAAAATTCAGCACAGTTTGTAGATCCCTTGGAAAGAGGTACAAGCAATTGGGCGGACGGCCATACTAACCACGTTGATGACAGTTACCAAAACATGCACGACAACCATCACAGCAGCAGCCAGAGAGGACAAAATGACAACCACAGTCACCAAAATTACAACCAACATCACCAAAATCACAGCCAACGTCACCAAAATCGTAACCAACATCACCAGAATCACAACCAGTATCATCAAGATCACACCCAACATCACCAGAATCACAACCATCAAGTCAGCAACCACGATCAGACTATCCCTGTGAATCCTACTGCTAGAGACACACGTCCCTCCTTCAGTGACTGTCAATCCGATGGTCAGGCAAGGTCAAGAGGTCAACGAGCCCTATCCCCTGACCTCTTTGCCACCCAGGACTTTCCAAACCTCTCCACATTTGCTACCCCGCCTCAGCTTCATCCTCCTTCTCCTCCTCCACCTCGTCCTCACACTATTTTCTCCACTTCTTCTCCAGCTCCAAGTCATCCCGAGGTCCTAAGTTTCCCCAGGTCTTCCTTTCCGCCTCCTCCTCGGCCACCACGCCCATCGACTCCTCCTCCTCACGTTTTTCCCTCGTCGTCAGAGCAGCGTCCTTCCCCACCTCCGTCCCCTTGTTTCCCCTCCCGTCGCGTCCCCACAGGTCCAAGTTCCTCTCTTTACCCTCCTTCCCCTCCTCTTCGCCCCTCCTACCCTCCTTCTCATCCTTCCTTCTGTCCTTCTTCCCCTCCTCCTCGTCATTCCTCCCACCCTCCTTCCCCTCGTCAATCACATTTCCATCCTTCTTCCATTCCTCGCTCTCCTTTCCTCCCTCCCTCCTCTCGCACTATCCACCCCTCTCCTTCCCCTCCTCTCCGTTCTACCTCCCCACCTCCTCGCACTCCACTCCGCCCTTCGCCCCCTCCTACGGCAACTCCTTCAGCCGGTGAGGACACAGAAAGAAGGGCACATCCTCAGAAGACCCCTCAAAGGACATCTCAACAACGGCGTCAGGAGAGGGATGGGAACTTTCTCTTCAGTCCCAAAACATATCATGTGAGTTAAAATTCTGCTAAGTATCTCAAAATATTACTGAACTCTTGAAACGCACACACACACACACACACACACACACACACACACACACACACACACACACACACACACGCACGCACGCACACACACACACACACACACACACACACACACACATTTCCATATGTCCCAGTACCACCCTCCCACTACAGACCTACTCATTCTAAGGGTACAACTATCGCTACTCCACCCATTTCTTCTTAAACAATTCATTCTAACCGACTCATTCTAAACACTTCATTTTAAACCTAAACGACTCATTTTAGACTACGGCAGGGTAAACAGGGATGATGTGGGGGGGGGAGAGAAGCAAACTGTATCCCAAAGTCTGACCGGCATTAACTCGTCAACGACC
>JAGKTI010015039.1:0-20948 GCA_018397915.1 Birgus latro | reverse complement strand
CTTCACAGCCTGCTATCAAGGCCCAGCAGTCCTCCTACATACCATACACCTCTACATGTCACCACTTCGGCGCTAACACCCACCGTCCATATTGAATACATGCTAGAGCTGTCTCATACAGGACTGGTGTATTGGTATTAGCGGGGGTATTTTTACTCACATGTCGGCGGGTCTTGTGGTAGATCAGTAAAGCCTGAATTAATGAAATTCAAATCCTTAAACTGTTCCTTGCCCCAGCGGGCTACCTCTCTACCGATTGAGCTACGCAAAATAGTGAAACAGTGGTTTGCAGAACACCCAGAGATAGAAGTTATTGACTGGTCCAGTAAGAGGTGTGACATTAACCCCTTTGAAAATCTTTGGTCAATAATGAGTCAGGAGTGGGATGTGGAAGAAGTAAGGAAACGCCTTGCCATTGAATATAAAGCATATGAGGTGTGGAACTCTGTAAGACGCCGACCAAACATTTGCATGAATCTGGTAGAGTCTGTGCCAAAAACACTAAATGAAGTTGTTGATGTGCAGGGTGGCTGGATAGGTTACTGACCTAACAATATCTGCTTTCTTATAGTTACGTGTTTGAAGATACTGTTACGTATGATCCATCATTTACATGGATATTGTAGAAAGTCATTACTGATAAGTAATATGCTGAGTTTATATATCACGCATTGTCTTCATTACACAAATAAGCAACAGTCGTTCATCAGGGTAAGAGACATTAAAATAACTGTCCTACGTGACGTTATCTGCTATAACCAGCTCACCATACAGATGTATGAACAATGTGAGATCTGATGTGATAATATCACCTATCATAGACCACTGATTAAAATAATAACGACCTAAACACCTAATAACAAACTGTGCATCACAAACATGATTCGCTAGCTCAACGTGTGCAAATGGGTAGTGCATTTACTGTTTCCTAGGTATCACTGTAATGTTTGCTCTGCTTTCTGGTGCATCTTCATTTATAATTCATATAACCGTCGTAGAATGTGCGTTAACCTGCATCGTAATACCTCAGCCACGCCAAATAATTAATCTGTAAAATGACTTGCAGCAATGTGCCCAGTGAGGTGTGGAATGGAAGGGAACAAACACGTCGATTGTGCCAAAGGGTCGGGGAATCCAGGTTGGGAAGAGAGAAGGGAGGAAGGTGCAACAAGCAAGGTAGTGTGTGACGGCATACCATGTTTATGGAAATTTATTGGGAGTTTACATCAAACTTCATTTCACGATAACGAAACAAACCATACATTTCGAAAAATAAACGTGTCAGATAATAGTAATATAACTCTGGGTAGAGGCAAGCTTACAGTACTGCCGTGATGAATCATTTGACCCCACCAAATATAACTCTGGGTAGAGGCAAGCTTACAGTACTGCCGTGATGAACCACTTGACCCTACCCCTCCCACTCACTCACTGGTCTCCTCACCCCCACCCCCCACCTGGGTGGCCCCTGTTCGGTGTGATCTCTACTGGGTGCTTCGGATTCAAACGTCATGGTTTCATGGATCACAGTGAGGGTGGAGAGGCGTCAACACATTTGTCCGTGGGTGTACAAGTTGAGAGACAAAGGCGAAAGGGTTTACCTAGGCAGGGTGTAAGCACAGAAACACAGTTTTTGAGGACAACAGGAGGGACTCCATCAGGACCATATGCCTTTTTAGTATTGAGGCCAGTGATGGCAGAAAACACATCAGCTGAAGAAATTTTAATGTCAGTCAAGAGGAAGTCAGAGGGGGGAAGTGAGGGAGGAATAGCACCGGAATCGTCTAAGGTGGAATTGGAGGCGAAAGTCTGAGCGAAGAGATCTGCATTATCAGTAGAAGAAATAGCTACAGAGCCATCAGAGTAGAAAAGAGGAGGGAAGGATGATGAGGTAAAGTTGTTAGAAAGGTTTTTGGCAAGGTGCCAGAAGGAGCGAGAAGAATTCAGGTTGGAGAGTTGGGAACATTTAGCACGGATGAAATTGTTTTTAGCAGAGCGAAGAACACACTTAGCACGATTCCGGGCAGAAATATATAAAAGGTGTGATTCAGGGGTGGGTTGGCTCCGGTACCTCTTAAAGGCCCTCTCCTTGTTGCGGACAGCATTAGAACAAGCGTGATTAAACCAAGGCTTTCTTGCATTAGTCAGAGGATATGAGAAAGGAATGTATGCTTCCATCCCCGAGAGAATAACCTCCGTAACGCGCAAGGCACACTCAGGAATATCAAAGAAGTACTGCCTGAGGGCCTCCCAATCTGCAGCTCCAAAGTGCCACAGGCGGCGTTTCTTTGGAGGGTCCACAGGCCGTACTGGAACGATTGGACATGATAAGGAAATAAGATTATGATCGGAGGAGCCCAACAGAGAGAAAAGATGAACAGTGTAAGCAGAAGGATTAGTTGTTAGGAAAACGTCAAGTATATTGGAACCCTCTCCAAGGCGGTCAGGGATACGGGTAGGGTGCTGTACAAGCTGCTCTTGGTCATTAAGGATAGAAAAGATGTAGGCTTGTTCACCAGGTGGATCAGTGAAAGGAGAGGAGAGCCAAAGGTGGTGGTGAACATTGAAATCACCTAGAATGGAGATTTCAGAGAAAGGAGAAATGGATAGAATGTGTTCCATCGTAGAAGTAAGATAGTCAAAGAATTTTTGATAGTCAGTAGCATTAGGAGATAAGTAAACAGCACAGATATATTTAGTCCGAGAATGACAGGAAAGCCGAAGCCAGAGAGTAGAGAATTCAGAAGAATCAAGTCCAGGAACACGAAAGCAAGATAGATCGTTGCGTACATATACGCAACAGCCACCTTTGGCTTTGAAACGCGAATAGAGAAAGTAGGAGGATACAGAAAAGGGTTTGCTGTCAGTTGCCTCAGACAGCTGAGTCTCAGTGAGAAAGAGAAGGTGAGGTTTAGAGGAGAAGAGGTGGTGCTCGACAGCATGAAAGTTAGAGGAAAGGCCGCGAATGTTACAGAAATGAAGAAGGAGTGAGTCAGAGAGTGGTTCCAGGCAGCTCTTTGAGTCGTCACCGGGAGAGGGGCGGATGGTGGGGGCATTTATGGTCCCCCCCCCCTGGGGGAGGAGAATTAACTAGGCGAAAAGCCTTTCAGTCCACCCTATTGAGAACAGCTGTATGTGGGGAGCCTCCCAATACATGAGAGGTGAATAAAACCCGTGTATAAAGTCAACAACTGTGGAAGGGTAAAGAAGGTACGGAGTCAGCTTAGCACAACTAATCTCTTAGAAGCAGATTTTACAAGAGATGTAATATGATCTTTCCAAGATAAGTCCCGAGAGAATGAAACCCCAGTCATGTTCAAGGATGATGCAGGATTGAGCTGGATATTATTAAACGTTAGTGAGTACTCCTGTGGAAGATTTTGTCGGGTTGATAGGTGTAAGAACTGAATCTTTGATGCATTAAAAACAACAAGATTATTTTTACCCAAGTCAGAGATACGAACCAAGTCACATATTAGGGGTGCCATAGTCCCATCCGTTGATCGTTGAAGTAACTGGTGAGATGGACGTTGCGGGAACCGAATGGAAAGGTAAAAGGTGGAATCATCAGCATATGAGTGGGTAGGGTTAGAAGGTCATTGATGAAACATAGGAAGAGAGTTGGTGATAGGAGAGAGCCCTGAGGAACACAACTGTTGATAGATCTATGAGAAGAACAGTGGCCGCCTACAACTGCAACTATAGAACGACCAGAAACGAAGCTATAGATGAAGGCACAGATAGAAGGTTAGAAACTGTAAGAGGGAGTTTTGAAATTAAAGTTTTATGCCAGATTCGATCGAAAGCCTTTGAGATGGCAAGCGCAATGGCAAAGTTTTTGCCAAAGTCCCGAAAGGAGGAGATGTCAAGTGCAATGGCAAAGCTTTCGCCAAAGTCCCGAAAAGAGGATGACCAGGAGTCTGAAAGTAGGAGGTAAGATAATTGAGTGGAGCATCACTGATGGAACCCATACTGACGCTCAGAAAGAAGGTTGTGATATGAAAGATGCTTTAAATTTTTTCTGTTAAGAATGGTCTGGAAAACTTTTGAGACACAGGATGTTAAAGCAACTAGGTGATAGTTAGAGGTGGGGAATGGTCACCCTTCTTTGGGACTGGCTGAATGAGAGCAAAGTACCAGCAAGAAAGAAAGGTATGGTACAAGTTGAAAGACAAAGGCGAAAGAGTTTAACTAGGTAGGGTGTCAGCACTGAAGCACAGTTCTTGAGGACAACAGGAGGGACCCCGTCAGTCCCATATGCCTTATTAGTGTTGAGGCCAGTGATGGCAGAAAATACAACGGCTGAAGAAATTTTAATGTCAGCCATGAGGAAGTCAGAGGGAGGGAAGTGATGGAGGAACAGCATTGGAATCATGTAAGGTAGAATTGAAGGAGAAAGTCTGAACAAAGAGATCTGCTTTATCAGTAGAAGAAATAGCTACAAAACAATCAGAGTAGAAAAGAGGAGGGAAGGATGATGAGATAAAGTTGTTAAAAAGGTTTTTGGCAAGGTGCCAGAGGGTGCGGGAAGAATTCGAGTAAGAGAATTGAGAGTGTTTATTACAGATGGAATTATTTTTAGCAGAGCGAAGAACAGACAGCACGATTCTGGGCAGAAATAAAAAAATGTGATTCACGGGCGGATTGGCTCCGGTACCTTTTATAGACTCTCTCCTTGTTGTGGACAACATTAGAACAAGCGTGACTAACCAAGGCTTTCTTGCATTAGTTAAAGGATATGAGAAAGGAATGTATGCTTCCATGCCTGAGAGAATAACTTCCATAGTGCACGAAGCACACTCAGATGGCTCCCTGCCATGGCAGCAATAATCATCCCAGGGAAAATCAAAGATATAGTGCCTGAGGGCCTCTCAATCAACAACTCCAAAGTTCCACAACCGACGTTTCTTTTGAGGGTCAACAGGCTGTAGCGAAGCAATAGGAGAGGTTGAGATAATATGGTTATGATCGGAGGAGCCAAACGGAGAGGAAATATTAACAGTGTAAGCAGAAGGATTAGTTGTAAGGAAGAGGTCAATTATGTTGGAACTCTCTCCAAGGCGGTCAGGGATATGGGTAGGGTGCTGTACAAGCTGCTCTAGGTCAATAAGGATAGAAAAGATGTAGGCTTGTTCACCAGGTGGATCTGTGAAAGGAGAAGAGAGCCAATGGTGGTGGTGAATTGAAATATCCTAGAATGGAGATTTCAGAGAAAAGAGAAACGGATAGGATGTGTTCTATGGAAGAAGTAAGATAGTCAAAGATCTTTTCACAATCAATAGAATTAGGGAATAAGTAAACAGTACAGATGTATTTAGTCAGAAAATGACAGGAAAGCCGAAGCCACAGAGTAGAGAATTTGGAAGAATCAGGTTCAGGAACATGAGAGCAAGATAAGTCGTTGTGTACATATACACAACAGACACGTTTGGCTTTGAAATGAATATAGAAAAAGTAGGTGGATACAGGAAAGAGTTTGCTATTAGATGCCTGAGACAGCTAAGAAGAGAAGTGAGGTTTAGAGGAGGAGAGGTGGTACTCAACAGAGAAAGTTTGAGGAAAGGCCACGAATGTTGCAGAAATGAAGAAGTTAGTCAGGCAGTGTTTTCAGGCAGCTCATTGAGTTGTCACCGGGAGAGGGGCGGATGGTGGGGGCATTTATGGTCCCCCCCCCCGGGGACTCCGAGGCTATGTAGATGTCATTTTTTTTCTAAAATTTTGAAAAAGAAATGTAGTGTGTACTGTGCATGTAGTTTGGTGCAGACAATTAGAGAAACTTTTATTGTGTACCATTCCCCTTATATGTGTATGTATTATCCCCTTATTTATATATATATCCCCCACTGTATTCCCCCCCCCCACTGTATCCAGAATTGCAGTGTAAGCAGCACTTCCCAGTCTCGCCGCCAACCAATACCATGTGTAACAGTTAGTCGAGGGCTGATATCAGGGAGGTAACACCTATATTTCTGTGCTCCACAATTAACCTGTCGAGTCCCGACCGTTTTTTCACCCAGCCTACCCCCAGATCCCGACCGATTTTTGACTTTTGGTTTTTTGGCTGAAACCTTCGCTTTTGGTGAGAATCGAAAATTCATAGTGAAATCGCGATCCTGAGGTAAAAAAATGTTGATATAGGTGTCACTCAACCTTACGTTTTCCTTCTTTTTCACGGTACCTGGCTAAGAAAACGAACTATGGAAGGGTTGACTAATTCAAGCCACTTTAAATTACGTATTTATTTCACTTACTTGGTACGAATTTATGTGTAGTAAAAGTCTATAATGGTTTTCACACAATAATATAGGCGTTTATAAGCATTGTTCACTTATCCAAAACCCCAGTATATGGCACGTTCCTTTATGACATTACCACCTCATCACATCTGTTTGTTTCTACCTCTAGCTTCTTTGTTTCTTTGTCCTCCACCTCAGGAATCACTTTCACCGTGAATTTCGTCATTAGAGAGACCGTGGGGCAACATACCTTTACTGGCTAGGTTGCTGCTAACAGGTGAATTGCCAAGTGTGGGGGGGAGGGGGGGAAGAGGGGGTTAGGAGGGGCCAGGCAGTATCCCCGCTTGACAGCAGGTAGAGGAAGGTCTCCCACATACGCCTACCAAAAATCACCCTAGAATGTTGAAAAATATGCACATAATGGGCCTTGCAATTGTGTGACGTACAATGTACGACGTTGGGTCTGTCCGCGGAAAAAAGTAGCAACGTACATCGTACGTCGATGGGATTTGACGGGTTAAAGCCGTAAATAGCTACTCCAGGACTTTCCTTCAACCATCAAGAGAGGGTTGTTACATTTCTGGTAGCAGCGGTGATCGAACCATCGTTTCCGAACGCCTCCTACAGTGTTTTAGTGCCACCAACAGCTTCTAGATGCGCCACCTCTAACGGCCTCACCCTCTCGCCCTCACTCTCGTGGCGTAATACCGGCTCTGCCTACAGGTGCCTCACCAGTGCCATTCTCTACATCGACCACAACCCCACACAGGCCACGCCAGTCGCCTCCGCCCTCAGCACATGTCTTCCCTGTTTTGACACCTGTTCAGGCACCTGTTCCAACACCTGTTCATCTGCCGGTGGTCCTCTCCAGCGTCTAACGTTCACTCTCTGCATCTGCCATGTCAATGCCCTCTGCCACATCTGCCACCCACCAGCTTTGCATCTGCCTGTGGCGACATTTGTCCACCCATCAGTGCTTCCCATCTGCTTTTGATTACACCGTCGCGCCACTCAACCCTCCTATTCACGTATCGGCTCAAGCCCAACGAGAAACTCCACCTCTTCCAAGACTCATCCTACATACCTACTACAAGCCTGCCTCTGGCTTTGCCCACCACTTGCCCTCCCTGTTCTCCCACCAGCTGATCAACGCCCTCACATCTCCCCTCCACTTCATTCACCATTCAGCTGTGTAACTATACTAGGGTACCTATATCCACCCATCTGACTTTCTATAGAGATTATCCTCCGATTTTCTCTACAGATTGTGTGTTATTGTCATAATTCATCTCCACCCCTCACTCCATCCTCACCTTCACCGCCAGTCTTTATTCCTTATCTCCCATCTCACCTACATTTTATTGCAACTACCATTCCATCATCTCCATACATTTCCATTTCCATTCTCATGGTACATTTTCTCATCTTCATCCTGTAAATATATTTATCACTCCTCATCTCTCATCTTATATTACGTCACCAGACTACATGTCATACTTTGCATATACGGAACTTACTCCATCCACTCTCAGTCACGAAACGACCAATGATCACAATCCATCAGCCGAGGAAGATTCAGTGACTCATTTAAGTAGCGGACGCGAGTACCCCCGCCCCGCCTAACCACCCACCACTTCATTACTCGCCTCTCACTACACTTCCCAACCAGATACCTCATACTCTACCCCTGTTCCTACACTGCCTGATTCTCTACTTCCTCCTACCACTCTCGTTAACTCCCCTGCAACACTTCCCTTCTCGTCTCCCTTCCACTTAACTACCACTACCTTCTCTCTCTCTCTCATACTCCCATCCCCTCCACTCTTCCAACCATGACCCAAACGACCCCTACTCCCCAGTCTATCTATCTCGACGATGCCAATCGTCCCATATTTACCGGCGAGGACTCCACTTGGTCTGTTTATGATTTTCTTAGAGAGGTCGAAACCGACATCCACAATCGGGGGATTACAGATGAAAACCTCAAAGTCTCTTATCTCACGGGTCACTTACGCCAAGGCAAATCGGATATCGGATCCGCGATCCGTGCTGGACATTTTGATGGCATAACAACCTTTGCTGATTTCTGTAAGGAACTCATAACACTTTGTTGCCAACATTCCAATGCCACATCTCTCATTGGGTTCACTAATCTCCTCACCCAGATGGATGAGGATTTGCGCATCCCCCCCAACATCCCAAACTACGCGAAGCAGCCGGTGCTATGAAAGCCACTGGTACCGAGATCCGCCAATTACTTACAGGCACGAAATGGGTACAGACCTTAGATGGAGCTCCTATGGTTTCACTCAACAACCTTGCAGATTTATTTGGTTACCTGAGATTCCTCCATTGGCTTATTCCTAAACAGAGAGAAACAGCCCTGGCAGTCGGTTTCAGTCCAAGAGATAAAATTGTTCAGATTACTAAAACCATCCATGAAAGAACAGGTTCAAACCACACACGTCAGGCCACAGACCGACCCTTGCTCTCTCACGTCTGTCACACTACCACTTCCCCAGACCAATGCCGTTCTCGTTCAGTCACACGAGGCAGACCTGCCACCAGTCGTACTGCAACCGTCGGTCGTGATCAGTCTAGCATCCGACAGAACAGACAGTCCTCGATCCTTTGCTGGCACTGTGGTACACCTGGACATCGAGCAAACAGTTGCGACCGTAAACGCACACGGCCTTACTCCCAAACTAGACGGCGTACGCCTTCCCGTCCACGTCGTCCTACATGCAAATATCACAAGACTAGTACGACACACACTACAGACGAGTGTCGTTACCTAAATCGCCACCAGTCGGGGGAAGCGCCACGCCTCTATCAGACCAATATAACGTAGTAACAGAATGCCAACTCCCCATCCGCCATGTAGGACCTATCATTTCCTCAGGTCTAGTCATTCTAGGACGGAGTATTGACATACCAATGTCGTTCTTCATGGACACCGGATCTACAGTAAACTTGATTTCTGATTCCTCCTTAGACATTATTGAACACCACCGCAATCGCGTCAGTTTCCTTGAACCGCCAGACATTTGCTTATGCGGTGTAGAAGGCTCAGAGTTTAAGGTCAAGGGAACAGTCACTTTAGAAGTACAACTAGACAGCGCCTTGCTTCCTTTCCCAATAGAATTTCATGTAACTAATGACTTGAAATATCCAGCAGATGCCCTTATTGGCTTACCCACCATGGCACAACACTCCATTGCATTATTGCCTGCTTGTAGTAGTTGTGAGAAAAAAAAAACGAGCGTCCTAGATACTCCTCACTGTAAGTTATCTAGGTTTAACAGAGGTAAATTTGCATAAGTCTCGTGAGTAAATCAGGCAATTAAATCCCCTAACTCACCTACAATCACCTCTCATATACTAGCTAGTTCCCTAAGATTTGGCCAAATCAACAAGGTCACTTAGCTACGTATTGAGTCGAACAACAAGATGACGACGGGCGTGCTGTTTCGGTCTTTCCTGGGCAATCAGGCGTCCTTGGGGGTGTGTTTACAATACAGGAGTTTAGCGCAGCTATTGACGGAGTGAAATCTACTCAAGGAGTGTGCAAGATGGCGAGCTTCTTGTCCCTCATAGGATAGAAGAGTTGCCAATTATTGCTTAATTACAAGTCAAATACAGCTAACTTACTCCGTAAAATATACAAGGTGAATCTAACTTAATCTAATCTTAGTTTTAATTAAACTAAACGAAATATTCCCCTTTTCTACAGATAGATATACTGTATATACATTAAAACTGGCCTCCCGTTTGATCGTGGGCTTTTTCATCCTTACCACGACATCCACGCAGGCGCAGTTTAGGTCAAGGGAAAATTCCCTAGTTTACATGTATGTACATTGTTGTCTACCAATGTTAAACGCAGTAGCATTTAATTTATTAATAATAAGAATTAACAGAACGTAATCTCTGGGTTTTTAAACCTCTCAAGTACGTTTTCCTCTGCTCTTTAACAATCGACAACTAAAGTAAAAAGCACAACAGCTCGGGGGAAAATATTTCCCACAGTAGTATAGACATTTCTCGGTTTCCAGTCTACAGTATGCAATGTCCCCATCCTGTACTGCCAGTAACTTCAGTCGTTCAGTCCCCCCTGACTCTCTCACTCCCTAAGAGTACAGAACAAGCCGAGCCATCATCATCATCACCTGAGAATACAGAGTTCATCCCCTCGTTGACTGAGAGCAAGGAAACACATGATGATACACCCTCTCAGCATTCAGAAAAGGCTCTTCCAGCCTCCTTTAATGATAGCAATACAGCCGACTCAGACATGTCTAAGTTACCTACCTCACAAAGTCTAACTGATATTCTCCAACACGCAGAGACGAGGCATGCAGTAACGAATACGTGCACAATTTTGTTACCGCATGAGTTCACCAAAGTCTCTGTTCGTGTTGTAGGTGCGAAAGGAGTGGATGTACTAACACTACCTGAGACGTGTTGTGTGAATGGCTTAACTTATGAGTCAGCCTGGTGCACGATCTTAGAGGACAGTCTATGTTCTCTATACTTGCTCAATGTCACAAATGTTCCACTAAAACTTAAAAATGGTGTAAAGATCGGAGATTTCCTAGTATACCCAGCGGCCGTAATGGTGTGCCAGGAATCCTCTATCCCTACTGATGCTACTGATGATAGTCCACCAACCGGTATATGTGCCATTAACTCAACGGAATCTGCTCCGACTCGTTCACCTGACCTGCTCTCAAACCTAACTTGCAAAGATTTTCCACACCATAAATCTTAACTGCTCGACCTTTTGCACGCTTACAGAAATGTGGTAGCCTTACCTGGAGAACAAATGGGCAAGACAGACTTAGTCAAACATCACGTAGACCTAGTGCCAGGAACTCAGCCGATTTACATACTAGCATATCGGTTACCTTGCAGCTTGAGAAAACAGACAGATCAGATGGTACAGCAAATGTTAGTTCAGGACATTATCGAACCCTCCGTCAGTCCATGGAATAGTCCTCTTTTCTTAGTCCCAAAGAAGGACGGCAACTTTAGACCAGTAGTGGACTACCATAAAGTAAACTCCGTAACTGTTCGAGAACGTTTCCCATTACCTGTCCTCACAGATTTGCTAGAATCACTAGGTGAAAATAACGTAGTCTTCTCATCCCTAGACCTCCTCAGTAGTTACTGGCAGGTGGAAATGGAATAATCCTCTCGCCCAATTACAGCCTTCAGCACCCCTTCCGGACATTTTCAGTTTAAGAGACTTCCTTTTCGTTTGAGAAATGCTCCTTCAGTATTCATGCGACTTATCCATTCGGTCTTTAGTGGCATGATGGGCCACTCTCTTTTTGCTTACCTAGATGACATCATTGTTGTCAGTAAATCAGTCCCTGACCATTTTGCCAAACTACAAGTATTGGAACACCTACAGCTAGCAGGCCTGAAAATCAACCTCAGTAAATGTGACTTCCTGAGAAAGAAAATCAACTTTCTAGGCCATGTCGTCGACGCACAAGGCATTCATACTAATGACGACAAAACTAAGGCGATCACCAATTTCCCAGAACCTAACACTACCGATGCTGTCAGAAGTTTCCTAGGCCTAAGTGGTTACTATCGCAGATTCATTAGACTATGCAAAGATCGCCGCTCCTCTAACCCACTTACTAAAGAAGAATATATCCTTTGTGTGGACTGACGATCAGTCCCAGGCTTTTCAAGTGCTAAAGACAGCTCTTGTCAATGCCCCAGTTTTAGCATTCCCTGATTATTCCAAACTCTTTCTTCTATGCACAGACACCTTAGGCGCAGGACTTGGTACAGTTCTAATGCAACTAGATCAGGCATCCAGGAAGCGTGTAACAGTGTATGCTAGTCGCGCACTTACCACCGCTGAACGTAATTACGGTGTCACCGAGTTAGAAGCTTTGGCAGTTGTCTGGTCCTTGAAACATTTCAGAGACATAGTATATGGTTATCCAGTGCATATCCAGACAGACGACCTTCCTCTATGTGATTTGTTTAAGGGATGCAACCTCACTGGTAGATTAGCTAGATGGTCCATCACCATCCAGGACTTCAATCCCACTTTTCAGTATGTCCCAGGAAAATCGAATGTACTCGCAGACGCCCTCTCACGTCATGTAGCCGCACCTGTCACGTCCCTGCAGCCCAAGGTCACTGACAGCACAACCTTAACATCAGAGGATGTTCAAAACTCTCAGCACAAAGATTCCATGTGGTCACAAGTAGTTTATTTCCTTGAATCAGGAGATGCCTCGACCTTACCTGCTCTCCCAGTACCACTAGAGGAGTTCATACTGAAAGATGGTCTCTTGTACAGAAAAACATTCCTTACAGGAAAGGATTTGCCCAACAGAGAAGTACACCAACTCGTTGTCCCTACTGACCAGATATCTGCGGCCCTTCACATCGTTCATGATACACCTCATGCATCCCATCCAGGTAAAGACCGATGCTTGCGCCAAGCACGTCTCGAGTACTATTGGCCAACCATGCGTCGCGATATCAATGCGCACTGTGACTCCTGCATCTCGTGCCACAGCCACAAAGGTTCCACCGGCTTGCCTGCACCGCTCTTACAATATCCAATCCCGTCACACCCATGGGAAACAGTGTCCATCGATCTTCTCAAACTCCCTCTTACAGAATCAGGTGCAGAGTATTTGTTTGTAGCAGTCGACCACTTCTCATGCTACTGTGTCCTCGTCCCCCTCTCAGATAAGACCGCGAAGAGTGTTGCACGTGCCTTCGTAGATCACGTAATTTGCCCGTTCAGTACACCACATACCATCCTCACTGACAATAGTACTGAGTTCAACAATAGCCTCCTGGAGGAGATCTGTCGCCGTTTTAAAATTAATAAATGCAATGTCATACCTAACCATCCAGCTTCCAATGGCCTTGTAGAGCGCCACAATAGAAAAATCTTAGAGTGCCTCAGACACCTAGGCTCCCATAGTTCGACATGGGATGCCTGGATTCCCCAAGTGGCATCCTCAGTCAATAGCTCCATCAATGCTTCCATTGGCGAATCTCCCTTCTTTGTCCTCTTTGGTTTTGACAAACACCTACCATACACCCTGTTATCCTCAAAGCCAGACCCCATCTATAACATGGATGACTACGTCAAAGTAAAATTGGCCAACTTCCAAACAATCCATCAGTATGTAACGTCCAATCTCGCTTCATCTAAGGGGGACATAATACGCCAACATAAATCTGCCTCTCCTATCACTATCAACGTTAGTGATCTAGTCTTTGCTCATTCCCATACGCGTACCTCTAAATTGGATGACAAATTTACCGGCCCCCATTGCGTACTGAATAAACAAGCCAACAAGTTCCACATCCAAGACCTCTCCACTACAGACACTAAGTGGGTCCATGCTGATGATCTAAAACGTGTTCTACGGGGCCTAGTGTTGGAAGAATCACTTGCACAACCTACTGCTCTCCCTCCTACTCCACAAATCCGTCAATCTACCCCATCTCCACCTATCCATCAGTCTCCTTCCTCTCCACCTACACCTACTCATTCATCAATCAATCAGTATCGATCCAAACTGCGTTCCACCCATCAACCTCTCCAGGACCTCTCCCATTAATTCTCACCTAATCTTCTAGGTATGATGTTAGCGGTCTACCTGTTGGCAGTGCTGACCCTCCTAGGGTCTGGGTCGGGTGAGGACGATGGTGGAGTACGTCCCGGGGCCTTGGTCGGCTCGGGAGGCGAGGTAATGCTGATTGAAGATGTAGTCTCCCTGCGCTACGATCTTGCGCCCCTGGCCGACGTAGCCATCGCCCTGCCTGCCTACACGCACCAGCTCCACAAAATCAAGACCCACCTCACAGCCCTCATGGGGAAACACAACCAAAATCAGTATTTATATCATCTTTTCCTCCCACTCTCTTGGCAGTTGCAATACATTTCTGGAACATTCACTGAGCTCACTGACACATTCTCCATACAGCCACCCATAGGTCGTTCTCGTGTGAAACGATGTCTCTTTGACCTCGGAGGTGTGATTCTCAGCGGATTGTTTGGCGTCGCTACAGCCCGTGACCTTTCCGGCTTCAAATCTGACCTAGCTCATTTAGCTTCCGCCCTCGAATCTCAACGCCGAGTCATCAAAGTCCAACACACTATGTTACAGAAGATTACAACCCACCTAAAGGAAGTAACTTACACTCTGAACAATTTCACCGACATCTTAAAACAACACCTCTCCAATCTCAACGTTATTTCTCAGTTCTTTTTTCTCAAACTCAACATGGATAATCTCCAACTAGCCATTGACTCTCTACTCTCTCAGGTCACTACCTTGGTTCGTATCCTAGTCGATCCTATTAATGGACGTGTCACTGCAGACTTAGTACCTATCTCAGCTCTCCGCTCTGTATTAGAATGGGCTCACTCTACTTTCGGTTTATCCCCTGTACTCCCCTACTCCTCTCTCGAATATTACTATCCGGTTCTCGAGGCCACTCTTCTCACCACATATGTCGTCGTCCTTATCCCTTTCACCTCAACCACGTCCCGTACTTCGTCTTCACTGTTGCCATCTCTGTCACCATCATGTGTCCTGGTACTTCGGTCCACTCCGTACCTGCTAGTGGTCTCTACAAAGCACCGGACTATTGTACCATCAAATCAGAGTCAGTCATCACTTACGCCACTTGCTATCACCAATCAGTCCGTAAACATTCCTATGACATCTTCCAACCAATTGACATGCCTTCCAACCTGTCATCTACTAACATTACCGTTATCTCCCCCAACATGCGTATCCAAACATTCCTCAACGACAGTGACTTCATTATGGATCAATTTTCTCTGGCTCTCAGCCGTTCATGGGTTCATCCAACCGCTGTGTTTCCCCCTGTGGTCATCTCTTTCATAGGTTTTCTCCTCGTCCTCTGTGCAGTGCACTGTTGTGTTCAGAAAATGGAACGCAGACTACAGGAAATCAGACTTGCTACTGGCATAGTGCGCTCTCCCCAAGATTAAGTGCCCTCCCATTCAGTGACTACCTATGCCACCTGATAAGTTGCATAAACTGTGGACAGACAAAGTACCACCAGCAAATGTTGATATATCTCTGATACAGTAATGTGTGACAACTAGAAACTAACATAGAAACAAAAAACAAACAGAAAAAAAACATTGGAAGACATGTGTACCCTATTTCATGAGTGTAATCTATAGCACTTATATAGATCTAAGAACGTGCGTGACCGCATACTCTATTTACTCCTTGTATCATATATCAACATGACTCTATGTGTATCTTATATCAACATATCTCCCCTTGTAACAATGTATATCACTAGTTTCCATCCCCTTGACATGGCCATGTCCTCCCTCCGACCCCTGTGTCATACTTGCTCCCTACTGTCCCCTGTATCATAATCCCTCCCTCCTTCCCTTGTATCATACTCCTTACTTTACAAATTTCCCGCTCTCTTAGTCATATGAACCACCCCATATACCTCTTCTCTAGTGTCAGGAGACACCATCTCAACCACCTGGGGGAGTATTGTACCATTTCCCCTATATGTGTATGTATTATGCCCTTATGTATATATATACCCCCCACTGTGTGCCCCCCCACTGTATCCAGAATTGCAGCGAAAGCAGCGCTTCCCAGGCTCACCGCCAACCAATACCATGTGTAACAGTTAGTCGAGGGCTGATATCAGGGAGGTAACACCTATATTTCTGTGCTCCACAATTAAAGGCCATAAACAGCTACTCCAGGACTTTCCTTCAATAATCAAGAGAGGGGTGTTACAATTGCAGATTATGCTGGCCTACTATCTGTGTTACTGAAACACTGAAAACGTTCAGCAAAGGGGGATGGTCAGGAACTAATCCCGAAGGCTGATGAAACGGGAGTTCCAGCTCTCCCTGTCATCAGCTTTCTATCCATCTTGGGAGTACTGCCCTGCTCGACTGGTGCTACGGTCTACACTCTACTAGAAGGAAATCATCTTCAGGAAGAAAATCTTTCACTAGGTGCTGAAATCATACTCAGCTTAGAATTATATGTAGGAGACAAAGTAGATAACAAATACACAATACAGATATGATCACAATGTTGTGGAAATGTAGTACGGGTTGGACCCTTGTGTAAGTGGTGACCGTGACGTCATGCGCAATGGAGTCTATTTTAGGTGTCCACCTGGGTGATCTGCTTTAGTGGACTGTGGGTATGCCTATACTCCTGAAGAAATTTTTGGAAATTGTGACCTTAGGGTTGCTCTGAGCGTCTTGACCACTCCGACGAATGTATATCGTCAGGTAGAGAAGATTAATTTGACACGTCATAGTCGAAATCGGTCCATAATTGCTACCACCAGACAGCAGAGACAGATGTATGGGAAATTGTTCTTCCGACTCAAGCACGCAAAAGTTTGATCGAATTTGATAGAGTAAATATTGTCACAAGCCTTAGTCAGTGCTCTACATATCTACCATTAATGTAGCCATCTGCTGCTCTATCATCAGCGTAGGTACCCCCGGCTAGGCTTCTTAGATAAGACAGTTGAGAAGACTAACCAATCGTTCGCCCATGAAAAGTAACGGGTGAGTATTTAATCCTAGCCTTCTGATGTAAACTCATACTGGTCACATTCGGTCTGCGTGCTTTACTTCACTGGATCATGAAGGGTATATTGGTCATATGGTTGCCACTCAAGGCACTTCACTACGTAGTTTCCTGGGCAACAAGAAATAATTTGTCCTGTCATTCAGTGCAGTCAACTGAGGGGTAACGCTACATATACTGAATGGATGGAAGGCACACTCAAGAAATGAATAATACTGAAGAATGCAGTTTGTTATAGTCTTGAACTAGCAGCCAATGTACTCTCATCACTTGAGGCACATGAATTAAACCTCCAAAGTAAAATTTCGATACAATAATTTGTTTCGAATATTTACTGAAAGCTTAATTACAAAGCGGATGGCAACAGCCAGAGACGTTTTATGACAGCGTCACAGCCAGTCCAGTGGTGTATAGTTTCTGCATAAATAACTGGCAGAATTAGAGTACATAGATAAATGACCAAAATTATATAGCTATGAACTTCCTCCTTCGTCTACACAAAGTAATAATGTTTTACAAGATGTTAATCGACTGTTCTTTCTTCCCTTGCACACTATTTTTCGCCTTTCGTTATCAGTCTTTACTTTATAACTGCATTATACAGTATTCTGAAAGCTTTATCGTAATACATTTTTTTTTTCAGTTAGATTTCTATTACAAACAGCAGTTACATTATGTGGAGTTGGAGACAACAGTTGTCGCTAACGAATGGGATCACGGCTAACAAGATTATATCTTGATGTGAATGAAGCGACACTAATGCACGGTACACTTTAAGTTAATAACAATGGGACGAGGGTGAAGGATTATAGGAAAATGTATAACAGAGTGGTGGGGAAGAGTACGGTAGGAATACTCTATTGCCTGATCCTCTACTAACACACACACACACACACACACACACACACACACACAGAGAGAGAGAGAGAGAGAGAGAGAGAGAGAGAGAGAGAGAGAGAGAAAACAATTTATAACAGCAGATTGTTAAAAGGAGAAAAATGAAGTGTTAATTCGGATATCTGATAGGAAGTAGGCATTATTGACGATTCTGATGCATTACAAATATGAATAGGAGTCATATCAATGGATATGGCAATTGTTCACCAGTAGCTAAAGATGTCACGAACCACATGCATGGGAATCATATCTCGAATTTACTTTAGTGTGGCAAGTTTTAAGGTGATGGGTTGGGGGTTTGAAGAAATAAGCACTTTATTTCCGTCTTTACATAGCTTTCATCCGACACATGCCAGCAAAAGTAATGACTTAGTGTTTATATTTTATGTTTGGAAAATCACTGATATTACTTTCTTCCAAATATTCTTTCTTGGGTACCAAACAGGTTATAATGGTAATACTGTGTGGCGATATATCACTTTTATAGAGGGCTCAAGCAGGGTTTGATCAGCTAGCCTTACACCTCACAGTAACATTCTCTGCATTATGGTTACATAAGGAGGTCGCTAACTAATAAAATTAGTGTTAATATAGAAATGCATTTTATGTCTTGGCGATATGGGAAGGAAGAGTTGTCACCCTCACTCAACTAGCCTCCGACTTACGGTGGTGGAGGTGGCAAAGCTGGATGGTAAAATGTGACTGTTTAATTTCACTGACATTATGGCAGCCACTGCTTTAACAATAAGAATGTATTAATAGACATATTATGAAGGACATTTTCATTAAGATCTCGTGAATTCCAATGACCAAATATATTCATGCTAGCCTTACGATATCGTGTGGTAAACCTGGGAGTAAGATACGGCCAAATCTGGTATGTTTACTTTCTAATAAAGTTCTGTCACACCTTAAGTTAAAAATGCTTGTGAGGAATACTACAAGTAATTATTTAACATAAATGTGTAAAGATATTTATCGACGATTATTCCTTTTTTTCCATAATAACTACACCATAAAATACAGCAGCCAATCAGGATCACCGTTACAAGTGACGAAGTAAATCCACAGAATTCTAAGCTTTACTACGGCAAGTTATTAGGTATCGCCAACCAGCAGCTTGACGTGTAGCAGGTTCATCTGTCCGCGGGTGCGCGTGATGTCATTTGAACCTGGGCCATCCCTATGTGGCAAGCAATACCGCTCTTACAGATAATCCACTGTGTCGTGCGGACGCAAATTATTTTATTTCATGATTTCATGTACATTGCCTGGCATCTTTAAACGAATTTGATGAGTCTTCGCCAACTTCACCTCTTTATGTTTATGCGCGATTTTGTTCGCTGACTCGAATCGGTGATGTTATTCGTCCCTTATTTTACAGTTCCTGTCGAAATTATGAGCGCTTTTTTTTTTTTTTACTGATCAGGTATTGGCGTGAAAAACCCATCAATGATAATGCAGTAGATCTGAAGTTTCCTTAAACCTACTTATAAATGTCATGAAATGACAGCAAAATGTGTACATTTGCACATCGAAATAAAGTGTCATAATCTGTTATTCGTCAAGTAATTTTACAATTTTACGAGCCTTGACAGTTCAGCCTGGCATCATCAGTTGTGCATGAATATCATTCGAGCCAACTTAACGGTAACTTGGACAAAAATGTTTTAAAAATTTTCAGAACATGAAGGGGTATTGATTTACTGTTTCCTTGACTTTAAGGAAAGTGTGCCTGGTAGAAAAGGAAAAAAAAACTGAGGTCTCCATTGTAGCACTCGAAATTGTATAAGAAATCACCATTTAAAGAAAAAAAATTCTAGACGGATAACCCCGGACCCCCAACACCACCCTCTTAAAAAGCAGATATCACGTCTGTGGTGCTCGTATTAGCACCTGCAAGACAGTGTTTCCAGCACAACCCATTGCTCTCAGTTCTGGGAGGTGACTCATTTTTCCTGACATGTTGTTTCAGAACTCAGTACTCACTCTCGTTCAACCCATCTTGCTTAGGGCAAAAATGAAACTTAACAATTACTGGTTGTCTGCTTGGATCATCCTTGTGTAGCCTATGGGGATTGATTTAAGTTTCTTTCAAACGAAACAAGTCATGTTCAGTTACGTTCTTTAATTGTTGGAGATGATTTGGATTTACATTCACAATTTTTCCTATTGATCCATGCAAAAATGACTTATAACCTCATCTTTCGTTCATTCATTATTCTCATAACTGATCACCGGTACCCTCCAACTTAACTTCCTCCCTCGTGCATTTCCTTCTTTCTTTTTCCTCTTCTGCTCACTCATTTTTTTTCTCCTATTTTTCCTTCTTTCACACTAAGCCAATCGCTCTTACAGTTGATCGCTTTCTTTTTCTTTATCCATCTTTCCTAAATTGGTGTGTGTGTGTGTGTGTGTGTGTGTGTGTATGTGTGTTTGTGTGTGTGTGTGTGTTCAATTTACCATAATCTCTTCAATCCTGTGAGGCATTTTCAAAAATAATCATGCTATATCTATGCAATTTTTCTAGTTGTGAATAGAAAATAGTACTCGCGAATTGAAGGGATCAGATTAGCTGTAACGAATCCTTTAGCAACTCGAAGTTTTTCTTAAGAACAAAACCGTCAGTGGTAAGTTGATTAAAACAGAACGTCAGCAGCCTATGGAAAGGGTTAACTCTGTCCACCAGACCCTTAACCTCACCCACGGAACGAAACCACTAAGTATCACCTGTAGTTTTTCGTCTCAGTAATTCACCACACACCGCCCTAAGTCAGTAATCCATCAAATGGATTGACCTTGTCGCTTTTCCATCTCTCTCTCTCTCTCTCTCTCTCTCTCTCTCTCTCTCACTCACTCACTAGCGCGCGCGCGCGCCTCTTCCCACAACACCCTTGAGAATCACCAAGACATTCCTCCCAGTGAACAACAAAAGCCTTAGGGGCCAATGAACCACATAAAAAAAGTTAGATTCCTTCTGACACAGAGAGGTAAGACGGCGAACATATCACCCCACCAACCGTGAGCAAATGAGAGGTGAAGGGAACAATAAGTTCATCGGAATTTGTTGAACGAAATGGTGGGAAATAATTTCAGAAATATATATAATTCTTCAGAAAATTAATTCCTGGGTAACTGCTGACGTGAATGATCCGCCGGCATATCACTGCCTGCTTCTCATCTCTTAGTACGGAGGCTG